>SNQJ01S0026363.1:84976-99945 GCA_010110895.2 Picea sitchensis | reverse complement strand
GCATTTACATAATGATAATGCATAAAAATGTATGAGTTTGTGTTACAGACTAATCTGCAGGTTATGGGTTATGAAATAGCCAACGTAATGATGATGAAAGTGGATATCATGACCACTAGCTGAGAAACATTATGGTACGAATATTGTATGTGAAGTTATATTGGTTTGGATGCATTGCTATGATATGTGGACAAGTGCAGGATTTCAGGTGATGAGACTGCCCAAAATCGAATAAACAATGACAAAACTCCCAGCAACACAGTGCCACTGTATATTCCATTGTAGGGTGTGGACCCTAGTTATGATTAGGAGGGGTGGAGGCATTTCCCACCATGTATCCTCTGAAACCTGAAGTCATGGGAGGACGGTGTTAGCTCACGCTCCCCAAGACGTGTGATGATGACTGTCAGTTGCCTACTAGGGAAGCTTGGTCGAGATAGTGACACTTCCGCTTATGGGTTCTATTTGGAGTTAGGTCAATATAGTTGACGCTCCAAGATAGTCTAGCAGAGGAAGGATAGGAATGGAGATGGAAGTAAGTTAGGGAGGAAGGATGAGTAGAGATAGTTGAGAAAGTATGGAGATTTTTCTGATGGTGAAATTTAATGTTTTCCCTTCTAAAAATAAAATGTGTATATATGAATATTCATAATTACATAACTAAACTACAGTTGTCTACATAAAAATTTTGAACCGGATAATTGTAATTAGACGATTTCTCAAACAATTGATTGGTTTGTTGTCTTTTATAAAAGACTAATCTTGTTGATTGGATTGGATGCATACATAAATTACTAAAGGGTGATAGTTATTCATTCTTAGTACATCCACGAGACTTGTATGTACTAGCTACACATGCATTTCTTGTACATGCACACTAGTATGTATGAGTTTTCTTGACTTACTTACTAATAATGTCGGTTAATTTTTATTAATGTGTGAACCGTGTTTCTTTTCCTTTGTACCATGAGATACCTTAACTTTGGGACGAAGTTTCCTGAAGGGTGGGTGTATGTAATGACCCTACTTTAATAGATGAATAGGATTATTAATTATAATTAATTTGATAATCTGGTTGTCCTAAAATGTTAGCTAAACAATAATTATTTCTTAAATAATATTAACTAATTAATTATTATTAATTACTTGTTCATATAAGTCAATGATTAATTAATTATTAATTGACTCATTAATTATGTGAGTAAAGAATTAAAGGGGTTAATAATTTAATTTATTAAAGATTTACGTATACGGGGGGGAAAGAAACATTAAATAAGGGGATAAGAAACATTAAATGGAGGGGATAAGATAATAAATATGGGGATAAGATAATAAATAAAGGGATAAGGTAATAAAGGAGGGAAATTAATGAGGGGGAAGATATGATGGGGAAGAGTCCTACGGAAGGGGGATGAGGATTTTTCTTTGAGGAGGAGGAATTATTGGAGGGGGAGAAGACTGTATGTCGGGCTGGCTTATTTTTCTGGTGTTGGGAGTTTGATTTTGGGGTTTTTGAGAATCATTGCAGTGGGCACCGGGTTGCTGGGGGTTTTGGGCACGAGGGGCAGGATTCCTTTCGGTTTCCTGGAGCTAGGGAGTCGGATAGGCTGCTCCTAGCTGGCTGGGAGGTTAGTCGGAAGAGGTAAATTAAATTTTATTCTGTTAAGTTATTTTCATACTGTAGATAGATTTGAATTTATGTAGAATATTTATGCTTGTAGGATGTGAATGAATAATTTACGTATGTTAGGGAAATATATGTTAATTGTATTAAATTTTGGATTTAATTTAGTATGGTCATTACATAACACATAGCCTTTACTAAGCTAAGGGACAAGGCCATATTCGACCTTGTCCATGTACATGGAAAGACCCGAATTCGGGCATGTCCATGTACATGGAGAGGGCCATATTCGGCCTTGTCCATGTACAGGGATAGGCCCAAATTTAGGCATGTCCCTATACATCGAGAGGGCCCTATACATCGAGAGGACCATATTATTCCATGTCCTTGTACATGGACAAACCCAAATTCGGGCCTGTCCCTGTACATGGACAGGTCTGAATACGGCCCTGTACATGGACAAGGCCAAATAAGGCCCTGTCAACATTCTAAACATAAATTTATATTCTAATATTTAACTAACAATTTTACACTATAAATTTAAATTTCCTAATCTAAATGTACCTGGACTGAACGCCCACAGCTCCAACGTCCCCCCGCCCACAACTCCAACGTCCACCAGACCGCCCACAACAATGACGTGCAACACCAAACGGTATCACCAACACCAAATGGTATCACCAACACCAAACAATATCAACTAACCAACAATTAGGGAAAACTATAATAGGCATGATGTTTGGTTAATATATAAATCATTTTTCGGCCGAAAGATTCTTTCGGCCCAAAAGATCTTTCGATCGAAACGTTCTTTCGACCGAAACGTTCTTTTGACCAGAATATCTTTTGGTCGAAACGTTCTTTCGACCGAAACGTTCTTTTGACCAGAATATCTTTCGGTCAAAAAGATGTTACCAGATGAAAAATATCCATCTGGCTAAAATCGTACACGAAAATTGAGGGCATCGGCACTGTACTATTTGATTTGACGTTCAAAGGTTCGGCTGAAACATGTTTCGGCTGAAAAAAGAAGACTTTCGGTCGAAAAAAATATTAGTTCGACCGAAAAAAGGTCTTTCAGAATTTTGGAGACCTAATTCTCACGAAAGTGTTAACCACCTTCATGAATTCACCTAGAGCCATAGTCAAGAAACTATACAGACGTGATTCAAACTTTGGTGTGTGTTCTACAGCAGTGTACAAAATTTACAACGCATCAAAAATCGAATAAGGCAATTTTTTTTTTAGTCGTGTACTTTGGCACGAAATCTATTGTAATTGGGCACAATCTTCCACGTCGTTGTTATGAGAAAATTCCATCTTGTGTGCCATTCTCTTCAATATCCAATTGTTTCAATTCTCTACATTCCCCTTACCTATGTTGAAGAATATTTTATTTCCATAATACATAGATCTAGCCTTCGGGAACATTAGACTCTAGATATGAAATATGGATATTGTTTAATTTATTGATAATCATGAACTGAGTGGATCCAGATTAGTCTATTTTTGGTTTGATGTTATATGCATGAAATCATGAAAGATGCTCAATAGTCAGATCTGTAAAGAACACCATTCAATCACCAGCTCCCCATCGCTCCAAGTGGTTCAAAACTGAGTCTGATCATTTAATCGTCAACTCCCCATTGCACAGTGCTTCAGTGGAATGTTTTAAATTTGATTTACTGTAGTATTTTTTAGAACTAGATCTGCTAGATGTTGCATATCTTATTCTAGAGAACGAGAGATCTGATTCCAACACTGCAGACTGCATGATCTATGGTTTTGTCAGAGATTACGATCACTTCTGTGAGATTTATATCTCAATCACAGTATATTTGCATGGAAAAAGATGCAGTCATAGTTTCTTAGAAGTCTTTTTCACATATTCAGAATTTTCACAGAGGAAGAGATGAAGGGAATGCCAAGATGTTCAAGAGTATAGCCTTCATGCACATGCAAAAGATATGAATCCGGTGAATTCTCTAGGAAATCAATTGTATTCAATCGATCACAGATTTAGTCATTTTTTTTTAAGAACTTATAATATTTAGTGGCAAAGCCTTATTTCCAAGTTTTTTTTTATAATTTTCTTGGTATT
The DNA here is from genome assembly GCA_010110895.2 of Picea sitchensis. Taxonomy (NCBI): domain Eukaryota; kingdom Viridiplantae; phylum Streptophyta; class Pinopsida; order Pinales; family Pinaceae; genus Picea; species Picea sitchensis. Next base: position 96,220 of record SNQJ01S0026363.1, on the reverse strand, counting down.
CACATGACATTTCGACAACTAACATCGTCAAATTCATTACAGTTGAAAAATTCAATTGTGAGTTCCAGGATTTTTCATTTCTCTTGAAGCTATCTTTCACAAGGAACTGAAGCAAAATAAATTTCCAAGTTAGATCAGGCCAGAGTGAGTAGTAGATAAAGGTTTCAAGTTATGCATGTATAGTTCTTTGCTATTCATCTCTGCAATATGCGAACTTGTGATATTATAAGAACACAATCTCTCACTGTCCACAAAATATTGCGATCTATTTGAGCACTCATGGCGGAATTATCTCACGGCCTTAAAAGACTCTGATCAGGTTCTATCCGGTCCCTTTTTCACAAAATCTGGTCGAACCCCCATTGTGATCTCATGGGATATCTTCTTTAAAAATTTCTTGACTTCCAACTGTGATCTTGGTGGCTTCTCTAGAGTGAAATCATGGCATTCTCTAGTTATGAAACCCTATCATTATGATAATTTGTGGAACTTATCTGGCCATTCGCCCGTTCTACAGTCCTATAGACTACTGATAAGGGTAAATACCAATAGTGTTGCTTCCCTACCACTAAGTATTTATCCAGTGAGTGTTTTCAAAGGCCCGTGCATTGAATGCTCTAATTTTAGGTCTATGAGTCAGTCTAGAAAGGATGGTGAACACAACAGGTAGGTTGTTGAGTTTCCCCTCGTCCATATATGGACGAGGAGGGAGAGGATCCTACTCCCGATTACTCTAATATATAAAGTAGTGGGTGGAATTCAAACAATCCAAGTAGTCTATTTTAAGTAAACCTCCCACCTTGCATCCATCGAAGTAGTTCAATGTATCGAAGCGGTTATTTGTTACTTGGTAAAGAAGCAAATAAGGGTGGCTCCCATTCCATGGTGTCAATTCGTTAGGGAGAGGTTTCATAGAGACTTGAGCGTGCATGGAGCAGGTGAATTCATTCATGAATCTTACTTCACTTCACTTAAAGGCGATCTTACTTAAAGGATTTCGATATTAGTAGGGAATGGAACTAGGAAAAATAAGTAACCAAGCATGCTTAAAGGGAAGAAGTCTCCCTCAACCCACCCTTAAGGAAGGAATTTCGATTATGTGTGGTTTTAAGAGGCAGGAGGGGACGTGAGTCTGAGATGAAAGAACATCACTTTGTCTAGTGGGGTCGGTCGTCTCAATCGTAATGCATCTGTCAATCGGTGTCCTAGTTAAATCTGATACGAATCAGAAGTGACAGTAAATTGCAGCTAGGTTTTGAGTTTTGAGAGGGTCTAGATTCACACAATCACAAGGAGTGTGATCCCCATCTCCAATATCGAAAGGCTAGAAGGCACATGGAGGCACTGTGGATTTCCCCTAAATTCACATCCTCCTCCAAATCAAATTTGTGATTGAGCACCCAACTCGAATAGAGAGAAAAGCCAAGGCGAGGACCAAGACGTGTTGTGTGGCTAGGGAGTTTTTGTGATGACACTCTATGTTCAACCACACATAACATATCTTCTCACATCCATCCCCATTCCCAATGGAAGATTCCCACACATAGTTGAATGATATCGCATGCAATTCGTTTAGTAGAATATGCCCCAAGCACAACTGGAATGCAAGCTTCATGTGAGAGGAATATGTCTAATTTTCCAGCTGGAAATCCTTTAAATCTCTAAGGTTTTTTTTATTTTTTATCCCACATGCCAAAAATGTTAAAAGAATCATTGTTTAGATTTGAAATTGATCTCCTCATGGAACAAGGAAAAACATTCTTGTGAATTTCTCAATAAGTGGTGTGCATGACTTTAAATCATTACATTTGTGAGGGTGACATTGTTGTACTCATAGGCTTCAAAATAATCCATTGAAGAGTGATGTTTAATGTTCACTAAAATAGAGGCTCTATGTTCATTGAAAAGGGAGAAGAATACGTTGAGATATTTATGTACTACAACAATTAATAAAAATATTCATTTTGTAGTGTTTAAATGTCCTAGATCCGTCCGAAATTGAAAAGGGGGATCTTAGGTACACCTTGCGTAGTGTGATGTGGTGAATTTTTCATGGAGGCTTATATTGTTTATTGTCTAGTTTTGACATAAACATAATTGCAATTTTATCATTTAACGCAACACACAGAAGTTCAAGCACAATTAATCTCAATCAAGCACTTATAATCAAGAACATGAGATCAAGCATCTGCAATGCACATTCAATCATTCAAATTTGTCATACATGTCATCATTATACAAAAATTCACATTCATATCGTTACAACAATGGACACAACAAGATAATATTCAAGGAGATCTCAAAGCATCATCAAGATTGAATATCATTTGCTACTCACAAATAGTTATTTTGTGTAAGTGTGAAATCTAGTGAAGTTGAATTTGAATTTTTTGGGTGCATTCTCGGTTGAACCTGACACCCACAACTTGTTTGTATCATTCCATTCCTGAGTCTATAGGTTGAGTAGTTGAAACTCAAATCATTGTAATCACACTTTAGGGTGCATTTTTGGTGGTAACTGACATCCTCAACTTCCTGGAAGCAAGTTCAAGCTAACAACTTCAAGTGAGCATGAAAGTATAAGAGAGTGCATTCCTAGAAACAAATTCAAACAAATTTAAGAGAGCATGAAGTTCAAGCAATTTCAATTGAGCGAGTACAAGAGAGCATGAAGATCAAGTGAACGAGAAGTTCAAGCGAGCGCATTCAAATGGAGCAAAATCTAGAATTATTAGAGTTATTGAACACTCTAATAAACATTGTTGAAGACAACACAGTGATACTAAACAAAGAAACACTACAATCTATTCTAACTTGTTTGTAAGTGACACAATATAAAGTTATACTTATTCAATATCAATCCCAACTATTGAATGATGATTTGATAGATCTAAAACATCAACAACAAGTGAAGTGTTCTGAACTAGTTTTTGTTCAGAACAACCCTCTCTATGATGATGATGATGTTTTTGATCAACAGTCAGTGAAGGAGAAACTCAGTAAGACAACTCCATATGCATACAAAGCCAAAGGTATTTTTGAACCTACATTTCAAGAGTTTTATATTGAGTTTAGTGAAGAAAACCTTTCAATGATGCATCAACATGCAGTAAATCAACTTCCACAAATTTCAAAGAAACATGTTTAGAATACTCTTTCCAAGCCCATCATCATACCTTGGGAAGAAATCATCTACAACAAGAATAGAATAGGACTGGGATATGACAAGGAAGTTACCTTTCATATTCCCAATTATTCCAAACTAATTCAGTTCCAAAGTGTTGGATTCCTTCAAGAAGTTTCAACTTCACATGTTCAAATTCAACATCATAATGCGAAATTCTAACATTGCAATCGGGTTGGTCACATGGAGAATTAATCTTTTGATCTCCATCCTTTCTAGCATTGTGGCAAGCATAACCATTCTTCAGACAGTTGTTCAACACTGAAGAAACCTGCAAGATTGAAGATTCACTATGAGTGGATTGATCCTTGGCAGTGGTCATCAACAACCAAGCGATTATATAAGTCTTTCCGTAGAATTCAATCTTGAGTGAAGACCAATCTTGCATCACATAAAATTTGTGTACCTCACATAAGTGGTCCCCTTATGGTGTATCTTTCGAGCATGGTCCTCACGAGATGAGATAACATGTGGTTGTTTCCACATGCCCACTTTGTGATGTATACAAATGGAATAAGTTTAGTACTCTCTTGAGCCCAAAGGGGGGAGTACAATGATCTAAATATTTTTCACCTTAAGGGGGGGAGCTCAAAAATCAAATGACGATGGTTCATGAAACAACTTGAAGTATTTACTTTCAGTTGACAAAGGGGGGAATTGAAGATGGTTGTAAAACCGAAAGTTTCGACAAAAAATATGCCAGATGGGAATGAAATTTTCCAAATGGGCAACTTCAATCTGTAGATGACAGACTTTGGAAGAATTATGGTTCAATGACTTGCAATTGAATCATACACATTATACATTGGGATATTGTTGGACACCTAAAAGTGTCAAAATTTTGTTAGTGTTCATCCAAAAACCATCAGATACATGGTATCAATTGGTTAGTGGTTATCCAAAACCATAGATCAAAGAGCACTTCAGTGATACACTGATAGTAGAGTGGTGAAACTACATGTTCACCAATTAGCAGAAGACATTAGATTCTTCTAGCTCAAATACTTGGCAAAATTATCGAATTGTCAAGCAATTAGGGAATGTTCATATATTGTAGTTGTTCACTTCCACAAGTCAAATCTCTTCCAGTTCATTTCAGATGAACCATTCAACATCCAGATTGGTGGTTTTTCAAGAAGTTCTACATTGAGGCTCAACCCAGGAGTTTCAGTATGAATACTTGGAAATGTTACCAGTTTATGCTTCATTGTCGGTATTATTGATCGGACTTGTGATTGAAGGGGGGAATGTTATCCTATGTCTTACCTTACCAATCACTAATTCTAATTGTCACATATATTTGTATTATTCATTTAGGATATTAGTAATATATCCTCAAGTGATGAATAATGAGTTTGTTAATATTGCCTAGCCTAGTCATCATGCATGATTTTAGGATCTATAGAAAATCTCTCTATGAGTTGGAATCACCCATTGTACTATAAATATGAAACATTGGTGTGAATACATAAGAGTTGGCTAGTGAGACTTTTCCGCCATCTTGTTGTTCCTGTCTATATTTTATCATTATAATTTTATATAATTTAAATTTATAAGTTTATATATCAATATTAATATAAAATTTATAAAGAAAATTTCCAATTAACTAATTATTATTTTTCAATTATATATTATTTATTATTGGGTGGCAAGTATGATAGAGTTTCTTCGATCTTGATAGACATTTTTTTTTAATATTGTTTAGGGACTTAAGATTGCTTCTAACAATGAGGTGTAGGCACTAGGGACACTCTAAGGAGCATGGGCACTAGGGACACTCCAAGGAATTAATCATGTGTTGCTAAACCATGGTATTCATAAAATATTCATAATCGGGGACTCATCCATCATGATTTGGTTGATTTTTATTGGTGAACCACTAAAAGAATCAGAAATTACTAGAATCATTAGGAGAAAAATCTCACTAGCTAGTAAATTATAGTATGTATTCTACTTATAAGTCAAGAGAGATCTCTACAAGGAGGTGGATAGAATTAAAAACATAGGGGTGCCCTATTTGTAGGCGCTTTTGTTTTGAATTCTTGTAGGGGAAAAGAGCACCCCCCCTCCCCCTTCCATGATCATAGTTCCACTTATGCATTCATTCCACTCAAAGGGGGTTGTGATAGATGGTATTGAAGGTGGTGGGCCTTCCCTTGACACTTGTCAAATCTTACACATGTGAATGATGGGGGAATTAAAATCCCATGCCCATTTGTCTCTATTCATCTTGTCATCTGGATATGGTCATTACCACCTGAGTCTCTCTAGTTGATTTTCTGTGAGCAAACCTCCATGGATTGATATAAGGTCAATACTTGTTTTGACTGACATGAGAAATTATGAAGGAATTGGTGTTAATTGGTAATTCATGAATATAGTTGGTGATTCCTTGATGGCACAATCTGATGTTAATGCTTGTCTCATATGACATGGGAAATTATGAAGGAATTAAGGTTAATTGGTAGGTCAGGAAGGTAGTTACTAATTCCTTCATGGCTTTGGGGTGCAATCTGGTTCTTTGGAGCCACCTATAGGAGATGTTGGAAGATCTAAGAGAGTCTGTAGTCATCAATATACTCTGGTATTAGTTTGGCCATCATGGGGCCCTTCTAGTGTTAGACAAAATAAGGGAAGCCATGTCTTATTGATGTTGTCGAAGTTGCCTACTAGGGAAAATGTGAGTTCTAAGGAAAAATCTCCACAATTGTGAAAGAGACATCGTGGAATACATGGGCATGATGGTCACTGCCTTGACTCTGGAATGGGAAAAGTGGAATAAGAGCATGGCTTAGAAAAAAGGCAATTGAAGTTAGAGACTAGAACACTGTGGATGTGGGAAAGCATCTCTTTGGACTTAGAAATTATTTGATCATGCTACAGGGAAAGTAATTGGAATTATCGCCCCCCCTTGTACACTTTATCTGACCTAGCAACTCACATCATAACGTGCATCAACCTCCTTCATACACATTACCAACATAAAGATTCAAATGATTTTATGGTGGTTTCCATGACTGAGGACTCAACTAAACCATTTGGGGGAGAAGAAGGTAGAATAACAATTGTTATTGGACAAATCGATAAGTACTGACACAAACTAATCTCCCTAACTTCAACAAGAAATTAGAACAAAACATATCAGAATACAAGATTCTCCTTAGATTTCAATGTAATGTAAACCAATTCAATGAGGGACACATGACATACCGTTTAAACGTCGTTTGATCCTCACTAGTGTCGTCCGATTTATGGGATATTGAACATGTTAAGAAGCATAAACCAACAAAGAGAAAGAACAACGATATATATAGATAGATAGATAGATAGATAGATAGATATTCCAATGAAACCTATGCATAAGATCAAGGAGTTATAAAATAAAAATGGAGACACTTTTATAGGGAAGAAATGTATCACTGCATTATATTGATGAAAGTGGAGAATACAACCTATGCCTTGATGTTTCAAGGTCCTTTCTGATGGCCCTTTGCTTCAACACACACACCTTTTCTTCAACACACACACCTTTGCTCCAATGATTTGGTTGAAGAGTATTCACAACCTGACTTGGAAAGCTAAAGTAAAGTTATCACAAGTACAATCTTCAACAGAATTCTTCATGCAAAAGTCAGCCTAACTTTTCCCATGAGATATCCCTCTTTATATAGATTGAAGAGGGGTGGATGAAGAGATTAGGATAATCCCACTAAATCAGAGAAGTGAGTGAGATCCAAACTGATCGGAGTCCACCTTATCCTTCCGAAGATTCCATTATAGAACCTTCAAGAATTTCACCTTTTTCCTTTGCTTAAGCATCGTTGCACCCTAAACACAATCATCCTACAATGACGTCGCAGTCCACTGTGGTGCAGAATGTGACGATCATGGATTGTCACACCCTTATCATTTGTCAAGGTGCAATGATCTTCTTTGGTAGGGTTTTTAAGAAAGGATATATGATTATATTTCCCATGGAGAAAGTCTTATTTCTTCAGTAGCTTCAGGGAACAGAGGAGTAAGCAATACACATATCATCGTTGATCACGGGGGTAACCAAAATAATGTGTAACACCAACCCATGTGGGGTGATTCCCATTCCCTTGTAAAATATTATTTAATCTATTTTTTGTCCAATAATTTTATTGTTAAAAAATTGTAAAAGTTTATACTTGCAAACTTTTACACAGTGTTGTTTGGGTGGTTTGGTTTAATTCTTTAGTTGATGTTTTCTTATTGACAATGAATACAACACTACCTCATTTTGAGTTGTAAAAATGTTGAATAAGTGTGAATTCAACAATTTTGATTATACAAAACAACAATTACCATGAAAGAAAATCTCTAGATAACCTAGTAACTCTAGAACCCATTTTGGATGAGATGCATAATTTAATCTAAGTTAGTCTAAGATATTGAAAGAAAAGTTTAATATAATCATATAAAAACCTTTAAAAAACCATTATAAAAATTACTATGAAAGAAAATTTAAAATTAATAATATAAAAGCTTAAAAAATATAATAATAAAAAAATGATAATAATTTTAAAAGCTTTAAAAACTCAAATTTTTAGGTATTAAAAAATTTGTAACTCATTTTTTAAAAAATTGGTTAAATACTCAATTCAATCCGAGCTAAACTATATTCATATTACTTTATTTATAAAGAAAAGGAAATTTCATAATTTTCTAAACATTTATATGAAACAATTTATTTTTTATTAGAAAACCCAATTTTTATATTAAAACCAATCTTTCTTTTCTTTGTCCATTTTTCCTACCCTCAAATCATATCCCAGTCAACAACACCTAGTCTCTCTCTCTGTGCAAAATTATTTAGCTATCTGACTCCATCGTCATCACTTCCTTATCACATAGCAACATTTCTATCTAGGTAACTAACGAATTTATGAATCTTCCTCTCAGTCCTTTAAAGAAGTCTCTTTCTGCGACACTATAAGATTGGGTACAGTCTATGGAAAATTCTGTTATATAGCCTCCCAATATACTATCCAGCCAAAATTCAATTGCACATGAATTCTTGTTGTATATTGAGTCCACTTGTCTAACTAGTTCAGGAGTCCAGTTCTTTGGCGCAACTGGTCTATGTCTACCAGTATTTTCCACAAATATTTGTAGCCATTGTTTGTTCTTTAGCCGAGGGTTTTTATTCTACTTCTGGGAAAATTCTTGTTCCTTTTTTTCCATCCATTGAGTTATCTCCTTCCTCGTTGGTTTCCAAAACATTCCCTCACTTCCAGTTTCCGAGTCTCGACAACGAAACCCAATGTTGAACATGTTGCTTCATTATTCATGTCCTAGAGACTATGTGATCTAAGCTGCCATGAGAAATATTTTTGTTATATGCAGAAGTTAATAATTCAATCAAGAAAATTTTTAGATCCTGCATAGATTAAGTACTATGTCATACTTTTTTCTAGTGCCTTACCAGATGTTGTAGAAAAATATTTCAAAGATAAGAATATTACTCTGGAAGAGATGTATTTAACAATGGCAGATCATCATATCAAAATTGTAATTCAAGAACATTGTCTGGAAAAAAGAGTAAAAAAATATTTTAAGAGATTTGATAATATGTTCACCTCTTATTTATGTAAAGATGCATGTCTGATGCCAGAATGGGGATGTGGTGCTCATAATCGAGCACATCAGTTTGAAAAGACACATTACTCCTGCAAGTCCAAATGAAAGAAATTTCATTCTTTCAGGCCTATATACAATCACGATCATCCTTGGCCCAAGAAAAAGAAGCACAAATACAAATATTAAAAGAAAATTATGTATCTTAAGAAAAGACAAAAGCCGAACAATTTGGAGGATGAACCCTAGCGCGCCGAACTGCAGTCTGAGCTGAAGAACCAGACCTCATTTTCGTATGCGAAGCGCTCTGACGTCAGAGCACGGCCCCCCGACGTGCTGTCCTGCTNGAGCACGAGAGAGGGGGGGAAACCCCCCTCGTATAGCGACATGGCAGCAAACGACAGAACTGGCACTCGTGCAAAGAGGCCCTCCTTTGAGCCCCCGGTGCATCTGAGAGAACAACTATTTTCCCAGGAACAAAGTCTTAGCAAAGAAATGGAACTCGAACCTAGCTCATCCAACCCGCAAGCTTCCAAAAATTGGTTGCCAGGTAAGTGTATTCCGCAATTAGAAAAACCTCCTCTTTATCGTATCAAATCGACAAGGGTGGGGTAACACACACAGTTCATGGTGGACCACACGCTCATAGGTAAATTCCTGGGACTCTGGCCCACTGAGAAAGACCTCGCTCGCGGGATAAAGGACTGGTGGAACCCTAAAGGGGATTATGAGATTCAACTCAGCTCTAAGGGCTTTTTTACAATTATTCTATACAACCTAGAAGATAAAGATAGAATATTCGACAACTGACCATACTTCTACAATTCAGCAGGTTTATTTTTAAGGTTCTGGACTGACAGATTCAGCCCCAAGCAAGAGGACTTCTCAAGGGCCCCGGTCTGGATACGGCTGTATTCCCTGCCCCAAGAATTCTGGCTGGAAGAAATATTAATGGGTGTAGGGAATACGGTGGGACAATATGTTAAAACCTCAGAAGCCACGAAGATAAGAAAATACACCTCATATGCCCGTATTTGCGTTTACATGGATATCTCAAAACCCCTTCCGGGATCCATCACTCTGGAGTACCAGGACGAGGACTGGAACCAGATAATTGATTATGAGCACATACCCTTCAGATGCAAAAAGTGCCATGTCCACGGCCACTTGTTCAGGGATTGTCCCTTGAATGCCTCCGCACCTAAATCAGCTGACGCCAAGCCAAAGGATGGCTTTACCAACGTCACAGGCAAGCGAAAGAACACGCCAAAAAAGCAAAACCATAATTCAGCTCCAAAGGCTCCTTCTAAGAACTCCTCTGAGGCTCCCAATCAGGTACAGAAAGAAGGGGAATCACAGAACCCATCCCAAGCACAGCCGCAAGGGAAAGGTAAAGGTCCTGAAATGAAACACACCTCGCATCTAAAGGCAACCACACAGTCTGCGCAATCAGGCAGGGACGAAGACACCATCATGATTATTGATGAAACGGATTTGGCCGAAATAGATCTAGAAAAATTGGAGGAGGCCCTCAACCAAAAGGATTTGCAGCATCTTCCAGTAGAGAAACTCAGGAAAGTGCACAAAGTATTCACCGACTCCACTGCAGGATCCACAGCTAGACTGGGTATCTCTTCAGATTCCAACCTTGAGCCCAAGAAATCTACCAAGGAAAGTAAAAGGAGAGGACGCAAACCAGCCAAACAACTTATACGGGAAGCAGGGCACTTAATGATTAACTCGGGCCAGATAAAGAGGCTATCAGAGGGATACCTCCATCCCCCCCCGCCATCCTCATGATGAAGATCGTATCTTGGAACATTAGAGGCCTGAATGGAAGATCCAAGCAGCGGATCCTCCGAGACAGCATCAAAGCAGAGAATCCAGATATCTTACTACTGCAGGAAACCAAGTGTGCCGGCCGGGAGGCGGAAAGTATCTTCAGGAGCAGCTGGAGAGATGGGGAATTCCTTTATCAGGACTCCATGGGAGCGGCAGGAGGACTGGCTATCCTCTGGAACCCACAAACAGTCACTCTCACTCACCCCTTCTCTACAAAAGATACTCTAACAGCCTATTTCAGAGTTACTGCCTCTTCTACGGAAGGGGCCATAACAAATGTTTATGGACCGCAATCTCTCCAAGGCAAGGAGAGATTCATACAAACCCTTCAATATGTTCAAACCCTCATTTGTCTGTCGCATTGGATCATCGGAGGCGACTTCAATATGATCCTCACTCTGGAGGAGAAATCCGGAGGAATTAAACGGCTGGAACAGGATAGTGGTCAGTTCAAAACCCTTATAGAGCAACTAAATTTGGTCGATATGGAAACCCGGAATGGAACATTTACCTGGTCCAATAGAATAATAGGGCAACAACATGTGGCCTGCAGGCTAGACCACTTTCTAGTGTCAGAAGCTCTCATTGAAAGCGACCAGGCAATGGAAGCAAATATC
>SNQJ01S0026363.1:66915-81268 GCA_010110895.2 Picea sitchensis | reverse complement strand
AAAAAAAAAAAAAAAAAAAGACAAAAGCCTACCAAGGACTCAACTTGCTTCAACTATAAGCAAAAAGGCCATTGGGCACATCAATGCCCTAGAAAGAAAAACAAGCCAAAATTGTTGGGACTCTTTGCAAAGGAGCTTGATCCCAAGTGGTGGGATTTATTTTATTGTGATCCTAATGAAGAAGTTGATGGAAATGTCATTTTTCTAGATCCTTCTGATTTTTCAGGAGATGATTCATATTCTCTCTCCTATTCCTCCGAATTTAGTGATTTAGAGACACTAAATTGGGAGTGTGAGAAACCCACTTTTGATTTATGCATGTTCTCAAGTCTGTAGAAACCAGATCCCGAAAAGAGAATCCAAGAGATTGATTGGTTTCTTGAAATTACCCCAACTTGGAAATATACAATCAAGGAAAATATAAGAAAAGAAAAGGTTGATCTACTAAGGTATGTTGCTACTCCTAGTAAAGATCCAGTTAAAGTCCTATTTGGTAATCCGTCATCTAGTAAATATTACCCAACAGACTTGTATTTTTGACCGACAAAGTTTTAGAAAAGATAAAGAAAAGTTGCTAAAACTCCAGTTGAAAGAGTAGTAGCAAATGTTGAAAATTACTCTAGAAAACGTTAAGAAAATAAATATCTCCATTAAAGAAATAAGAAGTGAAATAAATAATTCATCAGAAGAAGAATTATCTAGACTGTATGAAGATGCATTCACTGCACCAAAGGGATATAAGAAAAATAAATCTGGGGAAAAGAGGATAGAAAGGTATGATGATTCTTCTAAAGAATCTTCCAGTTCTTCTGAAAAAGAAGATTCAAAACCCAGTTCTCCAAAAGAGGTAAAGCCAATTCCTGCATTACTATCATTTGGAGGAACTAAGTTCTACATAAAGATCACATTTTTTCCACCTGAGACAAAACTATATGAGGTAGATTTCTTAGTTGATTCTGGTTGTCAGTTAAATTTACTAAGAAAGAATGTGATTCCAGAATTCTATTGGGAAAGAGCTACCATGACAGGAAAGGCCATAGATGGTTCAGAAGTACCCATACAAGGCCAAGTTGAAAACTTCCCATTAAAAATTGGTAAGTAGTCTTTCAAGATTTCTTTCCACTGTGTGAACCAAATTAATGATGATTGTGTGTTAGGTGTAGAATTCCTTGAGCTTATATATCCTATGAAAATAAACAAAAAGAAAAGATATTTGAATTCTATTTAAATGGGACAAAGATCCAAACTCCTTTGTTTACTGAAGGAAGATCTAGAAATAGAGAAAAAGAACTGCAAAAGGTCTCTGAACAAGCCCCCCATCATCAAGAGACTTACACAAAATGGAAAGGAGAATATGTTATGCATAGATACATGGAGAAAAAATGTTGAAAGAAATTTCAAAAAAACTCATCACATATTGCACTTCAGAATCCCCTAATGCCTTCTAGCACATGGAGAAATATTTTGTGTCCCTTCCATATGATCCCTTGGTCAAAATTACTCCACAAAAGGCATCAGCAACCTTGATGAGTCTGACATAGATAAAAACTTGCCAACAATAAATTAATGATCTCCTACATAAGGGATTGATAGAGCCATCAAAGGGTACATGGGCTTGCAGAGGTTTTTATGTCAACAAGCACTTTGAGCAAAAAAGACGAAAGTTGAGGTTGGTAGTGAACGTCAAACCGCTAAACAAAGTTCTTCAGAACATCAGATATCCTTTTCCAAATAAAATCTCATTATTACAAAGAATAAAAGGGAAGATTGTATTTAGTAAATTTGATTTAAAATCAAAATTCTATCAAATAGGAATAGTCCCAGAGGATAGACATAAAACTACTTTTGTTGTACCCCATGTTCATTATCAGTGGAAAGTAATGCATTTTGGCTTAAAGAACGCTCCTAGAAAATTCCAAAAGAGAATGGATGATCTAGATTTTATGAGAAGAACGAAATGAATATAGATTATTAAAAGATGCTTAACATAGAATAACAGAGATACAATAAAACTAGTCTCTATTCAATAAGAAAATAAGTTGAAACTGTAAAATGCAACGGAAAACAAGCTTGCTGGAATGGTGGTGGCTTATCTTTGAGAAGAGATGTGATGGATGCGCTCATTCACAAGAAGATGATTACAATGAGGCTCTAAAGTATTTTTTACAATAAGAATCAATGCCAAAACCCTATACATCCAAAAACCTGTCCCTAGGAGATGAATCGCGAAAATTCATGTGGGCCCCATTGGGGTAAGTTAGCACATCAACTTCCTGGGGTCGTAACTTTTGCCTACGATATTCGTTTTAGGCACACGATAGCTCGTTGGAAAGGTATATCTGAGGACTACACATTTTTCCATTAGACTCTAAATATATCTACAATATAATTGTGGTGAGCTCTAAAAACATTGTTTAGGGCCTCAAAACGACCCTGCAAGTCAGAGACCTGAAAACTAGGAAAACACTGCCAAATTAGAAAACTACCAAAATGAACCAGCTGGGATAGATGGGAGGCCACTGAAATCCATCTAAATCAATACTCCCCCATTAGGAAGAAATTGTCTCCATTGAGTTGAGTTCCCCCATTAGATGAGGAAATTTCTGCTGAATTTGGCCCATGGTGAGCCACTTGCCTTGGTGCAAGAGTTTCCCTGCTTTGACAACTCGATAAAGTTGGATCCTTTGTTGTCAAGTGCCCTTGAACTGTCTGTCCACAATATGATCATGGGATTCCTGTTGCATGAATTTAGGGTTGATATCTGTTGGCATCAATGGTTCTACTATCTGTGAGGTGTCCAATAATGGTGGGAAATCTGGTCGAAGGAGAGCCACATTGAACACGGGGTGCAGGCCAAGGAAAGGGGGAATGTTGAGATCAAAATCATTGTCATACAAAACCTTGGTGATGGTGTAAGGTCCATAACGGAGTGGGCGAAGCTTCCGATGGGGTATTTTAAGGTGTTCTTTCTTCAAGTGAAACCAAACTTTGTCTCCCACCTGAAACTTATGTGGCACTCGATGTTAATCATAGCGCTGCTTGTACTTGGCATTGGATTTATGTAAAATCTCCTGAACCTTTTGGAGGATGTGTTGGATCCTCTCAATGAACCAGGTGGATTTTTTGACTTCATTTGGAGCAGGGGATGTGTCGGTGGAGGTGGCCCCAAGGGGTAGTGCAACATCCATGGGACCCAATGGTTGGAATCCCAACCCCACCTGAAAGGTGTTGTGGTCGATTGAGCTATGTAGGGCTCGATTGTAGCTATGTTGAACATAGGGAAGACTCTCATCCCATGTTCGGGGGTGCTTGGAATTGTATATGCGCAAAATATGCATGATCATCCGATTGACAACCTCAGTTTAGCCATCTGTCTAGGGGTGGAAAGTAGTGGATTTGATGAGCTTGGTGACCAGCAGTGACCAGAGGCTCGACCAAAATGTGCTGAGGAAATGACTATCCCGATTTGAGACAATGGTTTGGGGGATTCCAAAATGTACCCATACTCATTCAAAGAAGATCTTGGTAGTGGCCTCTGCTGTGATGCTCTTCTTACAGGCGGCCAGAATCACCATCTTGGAAAAGAAATCAACAAACAAAAAAACACAGTCATTTCCCCTCTTGGTGGATGGAAGGCCCGACATGTAGTCCATTGATATGGATTCCCATGTCCTATCAGCAGTAGGCAGAGGGGTGTGCATGCCATATTTCTTAGTGTTCAGTTTGGTAATAGCGCGACTAATGCAGGACTTGATATACTTTTCAATATTCTATCGAAGTTTTGGCCAGTATAAATGTTTTTGTAGCACTACTACTATCGTTTCAATGCCAAAGTGTCCTACCACCTGACTGTAGTGATCTTCCAAAATTATCTTCGCTCACTCACTTGATGCAACACAGAGATGGCCCAGATGGCATAACATCCCGTCCTGAAGATGGAAATTAGAGACAACTGAGTTTTTACCCAGCATTTGGTAGGTGGTGGTGAAGTCAGGATCTGTCTCATAGAGGTGGGGCCATCTAGAGGTCTCGTGGTTGCAAGAGTCTAGCACCACTGTGAGGACTGCGACTTGAGATCAGTTGAGGCAATCATCGACACGGTTAGTACTTCATGTTTTATACTTGATGTAGAGGTGGTACTACTGTAAGTATGTGGAAAAATTTTGATGGAGGTCATTCGGCAATTTGTTTTGTGTCTTCATGAACTGAAGTGGCTTATGATCAATGTGGATGACTGTCTCCTTCCCAATAATGTAATGTCTCCACTGGAGGCAAGCTTGCACAATGGAGTACATTTATTTTTCATAAGTAGGGTACTTATGGAAAACATATGATAGTGTCTCACTATGATATTCCATGAGGTGGCCTTATTGAATGAGAATGATGCCCACAACATAGTCTGAAGCATTTGTCTCAATCTCAAATGGTTTTTGCAGGTCGGATAATGAAAGCATTGGGGCTAAGCACAAGTGCTGCTTCAAATCATCGAAGGCTTATTGTTGGGACATACCCCAAAAAAAAATTTCCTTACCACCACCCCTGGTTACTTGGCTGAGGGCCCATGCGATATGGGAGAATCCCAACATGAACCTGCGATAGAAATTGGCCCAGCCCAAGAAGCTCTGAAGCTTAGTGAGTGTGGTTGGGGATTGCCAGTCTCGAATGACCTGGATCTTGGTTGGATCCACATGCACACTATGTTTATCAATGATGTATCCTAGGTAATGGCCCTTGTCCATGCCGAAGGAGCATTTTTCCAAGTTGGAATATATCTTGTGTTGTCGCAGGTTGTGCAGAACCTGTTGAATATGTTGCAAGTGTTCCACCCAAGTCTTATTGTAGATGAGGATATCATCCAGATACACCACTACAAAATTATTGGTGAAAGGTCACAAGATATCTTCCATCATTCTCATGAAATTTGTTGGAGCATTTGTCAAACCAAAGGGCATGACCATCCATTCGAAAAGACCTTATTTTGACTTGAAGGCAATCTTCCATACATATGTCTATTATATTGGGACATGGTGGTAGCTAGAATTTAGATCAATCTTAATGAAGTATTTGTCCCCCGTGAGCTGATCAAGGAGGTCGTCGATTCGAGGAATCGGGTACCAGTTCCAGACAGTGATTTTATTTAGGGCCCGGTAATCAATGCAGAGTCACCAGGTCGCATCTTTATTCTTCACTAGCATGATTAGGCTTCCACAAGGTGATGAGATGGGAAGGATTTTCCCCTTGTGGAGCAGTTCTTGGAAATACCTCTTGATCTCCTGATTTTCTAACAGAGAGCGACGATAGACTATCCCATTGGGTAGCGGTGCATCGAGGGTCAGATCGATGGGATGCTTGACCTGACAATGTAGACACTAGTAAATTTGGGTCATTTTGTGACGGATCTTTCAATGCTCTTGCAACGTTATGTCTTGGATATTGCGACGAATCTTGGGTCTTCCAAACATTGCTTCACATGTCGTGGCAAGTGCGACAAACCTGAAAAAACGTCGCAAGAGCGATGTCCCAAGGAAGTTGTTGCAAGCCCAACAACCAAAGTTGGTCGTCGGAATAAATACAACCAACAATTGGTGTCTCACGAGCGACAAAGAAGGGATATAGTCGCAAGAGCGACAAAGAAGGGATATCATCACAAGAGCGACAAGGAAGGGAAATCACCGCAAGAGCGACAAGGAATGGAAATCATCACAAGAGTGGCAAGGAAGGGCAATCGTCTCAAGAGAGACAAGGAAGGTAAATCATCGCAAGAGCGACAAGGTAGGGATATCGTCTCAAGAGCGACAAGGAAAGGATATCGTCGCAAGAAAGATGACTGTGAATATTCTTGCGATGAATTAGATATACTATCGACGGAAAGGATATCATCGCAAGAGCAACGAATTTAAATATTCTTGCAATGAATTAGCTATACTATCAAAGAAAAATGTTCGTCGATAGTATAGCTAATTCGTCACAAGAATATTTACATTCATCACTCTTGCAACGACATATATTTATTTAAAAAAAAAAAATGATGTCCTTATTCATATTATTTTTATCACTTTGAAATACTCTTATGTAAACACAAGAGTTTGAATGTGGTAATGTTGGTGTGTCATTATTAATATATTTTTTTATAATTTGTATATTATTAGTACAACATACTATAAACTAAGGAAACTACTGAATAAAAACAAATATAAAGGAAAAGTCTTTATATGGTAGAGACCCACTATCACTCAGATGAGTTCATCATGTCTCCCAATTTAGAAGCCGCCACCACCATTACAACTACCACTAATGCAAAAACTTCCATGTTCTTAACAAGTGATTTTATGGCCATGGAGATTCAAAAATAACAAATAGGACTAATGACACTTTATAATTGGTTCATAGTGAAATTCCTTACAACATAATTACTATAAAAATAATGAAACCACTAAACTACAATTATCATTTTTCACTTGCATACATCACACAAAGAACTTTTACACATTAAAAAAAATTACAAAACTCGTAGACATTATACACAAAATTCTTGCAAATATATCCAATAAACTGATTACACACAATTTCTAAAATCTACAGTTGTGATAATACATTGTATACACAAATTCTTGCAATGTATTCAATAGAGTGATTACACACAATTTCTAAATCTACAGTTGTGATAATGAACTGTGTTTGTGATTGTTTCTCGTAACCAAATCTATTTTTTTGTTGAAAGAAATAGGGTAGTTGGATACAATACACCCATTCACTCATCACTAGTGTATAATCTAATTTGATGTTATAATCCTTTCAATAAGTCTTTAATCAGTTCGAGTAACACATTTTTTTTCACCACATCATGCATCTTGAACCAATTGTAATTTTTAGACTGATCAAAGTCTTTAGTTTTGATGGAAAACTACATAATAATAACATTTGTTACTAAAACTCATTCAAGCAATACTGAAGATAATATTAGAGAGTAATTGTGTCAAACAATTGTTTATTATTTTGTTTATTTCATAATGCAAAGTAAAAGAAAGAAAGAGTTTAAATTTGAATTCCCTTCACCTAAATTTGTTTTTTTCTAAAAACGATAGAGTTCAAACTTGAATTCCATTCACCTAAATTTGTTTGTTTCTAAATTTCATCTAGTTGATAATAGTTGAAATGGAAGTTTTTGAAGACTATTGAGGATTGTAAAAAAACCTAAATTTGTTTGTTTGTAAAATTTATCTAGCTAATAATAATTGAAGTGGAATTTTTTCACGATTATTGATTATTGATTATACCCTATACATTGTTGATACATACCATTATTTAAAACATTAGTTAGAATCTAGGTTTACTTCACCCTTTTCTAAAACGATTATAGCATTTCTTCATTTCACAGTTATATTGGTATACATACATGAGGGGCGGATATTGCAAAACAAGCATTTACCTATCTCGGGTATGCTCAAATGGGGATGGATGCCCCCAAGGATATCTAGGACTACCAAGATATACCCCATAGGTTGGGCAATGTTACTGTTTTGAGGAGGGAGAGTGTTGGCCATATCCATTAAAAGACAAGAAAACAAATATGTTTGTGTTTGTACTTTGTAGTATTATCAATACTCCTGTACTAGTGTACCTTTTTTGGGGGGTTTCTCTATTATGATAGCACATCGTATGCTCGTACCCATGTACCCATGATGCCTTTCTTGATTTTCTTTTTAAAAAGTTTTCAACTTAGCTATAATACTTGGTTTTGCCAGAAAATTGCTTCTATTTAGATACATAACAAAAAAAGGGTTGACCTAAATGTGAAACCTTCTAAGTCAAAGGAAAAGAAAATGACTTGCATCTAATTTGTCTCTTAATGCATATACAGGGGTGATTGGGAAAATACTCCAATTTCTTCAATCCTTGTATTATTTTTGTTATTAGGGTGGGCACTTAAGGCTATAAACTACTTGGAATTTCTGCTATATTTTAATTTTCCCCTTTAAAGGTTTAAACTTTGGAAGGCTTCTAGAAATTCTAGGTTGGTTTTTCATAATAGGAGGAATGGGGAATCACCAATACTTTTTTAGATAAAGTTTCCATTATAGTATAGCGAAAATAATTCCTAGGACAATTTGCAAATTGATGCTTATGAAGGAAGTGCAATAATAACATTAACAATTACCTGGGAAGATTGGCCCCTTGTACCATTCAATGGAAAGCTAATAACCATTATTGGCCCCTTGGCCCCTTGTGAAACCAATGGTTATAATCTAGTTAGAAAATTATACTTGATATGGATGCATGTCATATATTATGTAGGCCTTTGAGGACTACACTAAACATTTTTGCATTAGAACAAAATCCACTGGCCTTCAAACAAACAATAGTGCTTGATTATTTTTCATTTCTATATACATCCATTGTTGGATTTTGTAAAGATGTGCTACAATGGTTTGAACAAGGACAAATCTTGTTTTAACTTGTGGAATTGTTGTTCCACTTATTTGTCTTGTGGTTTCCACTAAGAGTTTCACTTTCTAAGACACCATATGGGTGTTGAATGAGATGACTATGAAGATTTGACATTATTACTAAATATCATGCTAAGGTGATGTAGTAAACAATAATAACTCTTGAAAAGTCAATCCAAGTGAGACATTAGATTCCTCACGAACAATAGATATTATATGTAAATAATCACCAAGAACATCGACAAATCCTGAAGGCCTTCACCTTGATTTACTAAACTAGACTTCTTTTCAAGTCCCAAGTTATAAAAATAAAATAAAATAATGGAGGTCTCTCTCTCTTTCAAGTTATGAAAATCATGTGATACTAGCATGAATTAATCTTTGTAGAGAAGGTGCATATTCAAGAAGAGGAGATTTTGTTTATCTATTAAATTGTGCCAATGCTATAGAATACCAATGTCTTTCTTTCAAAATGAATTTTTAACTCCTTGGATCAATGATTATTGTTGGCTTTGGGTTTATATTGAAAGTCTAATATTGGGTAGAATCGTAAAAGAGATGGGTGTTGTAAAACATTTGGTTCACATGCAATTGGAGGAAGAAAAACTGACGTAGTGAAGAAGGTAGGTGGGAGGAAGCTTACAATGTTTTGGACGAGATGGTGTCCAAGGGATACCATACTAATGTTGTAACATTTACTACATTAATGGATGGTCTTTGCAAGAATTAATAAACATTGAGGAGGCCAGTAGGGTTCTTGATAAGGTGGTTAAGCATGAATGTTCTTCGGACTTTGTCACTTAACAACATTATTATTAATGTTCTTCATAATGCAAGGAAGTTACTGTAAGAATTTCAACTTTTGATGAGATATCAAAGAGAAATTGTACTCCTGATATGACCCAACAAACATATATTTATTTAAAAAATAATAATAATTGAGATAGATTGTGCCCCTTCTAAAGGATATAGCTTAAGGGTTGATCATTCAATAGAAGGTTATCTCTCTTACTCTAATCTCATATTTGATGTCTTATGTGGGTGCAATAATTTTATGGATGTGTTGTTGTGTCTTTGTTGAGAATTTCATATGGTTGTTACATATATATTAGATATGTCCTTGATTGATAACACTTGTTGTTTGGTGGTTTTGTCACATCTTCTTTATCGATTTTCAAGTTCTATTTGTCTCCTAGACTCCATATCCAAAGAACAAGGCACCAAGTCTTGCTTGGATTCTCACGTTATATCTTAAAATACAAAGAGATTACCATTCCTCATATCTGGTTCCCACAAAACAAGAATTGGCACCCCAAGAGAATTATTGAGCCCACATATCAAGTTTGACTAGGTCAACCTTAATGACACCTTTTAATACAATAAAAGTATAGATAATATGACTCTAGCAATGATTACAATTAGTAATAACGAATACACGAGCCATGGCTACATGTAGAGATAATAGTATAATAAATCCAATAGTGTTAGACTACCCCATTATTAGGGAATTCATGAGCTACGAATAATCATTTGATGGGTGACGATCTGAATATGAAGGAATTTTCCTTAACATCTAATTGACAAAAACCTTAGACTAAAACATCCTTCTCAACCATGACTACATACATGCTATTCATGTCATCATCTATATCATATTTTGGTGATGCATTCCCCCATGAGGCCTACATCATCACTATTGACCAACTCGCATTAGGTAAACACTACCCAGGTTCCCCTTCGTCTTATTATTCTAATTAACCATATTCACCTCTAAACAAGTTAAAAGGTGAATTCTATGTCAAAAACATATACACTAAGCAACTTCTATCATTAGCCTTTCCTTCACCAACACCTTCCCTAGTAATAAATGATCTAAATTGGATTCATGAAAAATATTGGTTATCGGTTCAAATGTTGTAAGGCTCAATACATGAATAATTCTAGCGGTAGAAGCAAGGATCATGACTATTGAAAATGTAGGAGACAGGGTTGATGGCATGAAGGGCCCCATGCTATGTCAATTATTGTCATACAAGTTTGGAACTCTTGAAACCCACAAACAAACAAGCATGTAAAATCTAAATCCAAACTTGAACAATTCAATCTTTTAAATTTCATGTTTACCAATGCCTTCAAATCGCTAGGATGATATCCATGGAGCCTCAAATTGATGCAAAAATTGTATGTCAAGGCCAATAGAACCAAGGAGTATTGAATCAATATATACCAAGACTAAGAGAAGATGGAATTATCATTAAGTGTATAATAAAATTACATTCACAGATATATATATATATATATACAAGCCATAAAAATAGCCTTATATATATTATCAGATGAAAAAGTACCCATAATGTCAATGCATTATGTGCATTATTACATGTTCAGCTATATAATGTACATCTAACTTTATTATAAAATTATTACACATCATCAATTTCTTTTAGTCTTCTTTTGTGTTTTCCAGTTCTTAAGTAATTCATCCATCTCCATGTCTTCGTTTACTGGGTGCTCTTCAGCAGCTGATGTTGTTTCAGTCCTTTCACGTCGAGCACATCTGGTCTCATACCCATGGAGTGGAGGCTATTGTGAGAGCCCATCACCTACAAAAACAAAAAATATTAAATTTATATGGCCAATTTTTAAATATCATTGAAGTAGTTCATTAATATTAAAAAAAAAAGATGCAATGTAATTATTTAACTGGTCCACTAGTCAGCAGTGTTGGAACGGTTGCCCTGTTCACCTGATCTTCAGGTCGAGGAGGCTCAACTATGATATTCTCTCCCATTGAAACGACAAAATTTATAAGTACAAAATTATTAAGTACATGATTAATATACAATCATTTTACCATCGTGGGCCTTAGTCACAAGAACCCCTTGGGGCTGCACCCCATTGGGATGGGGTTGTTGGGGAGCACCATGATCTTCTGGTCACGTTGCACTATCAACGCTATGTTGTCCAATACTAATGGTTTCATTGATAGTGTTTCTCCCCTGATTAAAACAAAGTAAGACATTAAATTATGGACGATATCAAACATTTACATATTTTATAAGTAATGAAAGAATAATGTGGACTGATTTTTATTTATCTTATCCTGCAAACTAGATCTTGGTGTCTGCCCCATGCTTTTCCTATGATCAACCACGGATTTATAGTCATACTTGTAACCAATTTGGAGGTCTTCATCCGTGGTTTCAGTTCCAAAGTCGTCACCCTGCATTGCATAAGAGTGTGTTTTTTATAATGTTTTTGGCTGCAATTACCTGAAAGTTGTAAGGCGATACAAATAATATTCTTAATATGTTTGGGTACTTATGATTCGTGACTGTAACCTCAAGTAGCTGTCCTATCCTAGCTTGTGTTGTCCATGTTTGGAAATCCATGCTTTGGTTGCCTTCGAAGTGTCAGGAAACCTATCATCAAAATTTTCAAGTATGTTATATATAAACACACTTCTATTTAGATCTAAAGAAAATTATAACTGGTATTGAAATCAAAATATTGTAATTTACCTTGGGGTACCAGTTATTTTTTCTCCTGATTTTTTCAATATATTTTCGTTTACATCATCAATGATCTCCTTCCACTCCCTCTCTGGAATTGAGGGAGGATGCTCGTACATAGGATTTCCTGCCAAGCTTCATCTATAAACATCCCACGTATATTTTAAATATTCACTCGTTGCAGAGGTGACCTCTTTTTTATTGAACATGTCTACTCCAAAGAGGCCTTCGAGATAATCCATAAGTTATTTTTTGAGGTTGGAATTCTGGAAATTCCACCTCATGCGTAAGGTTGCCCCAAAAATCGACAAGGCGTTTCTCTCTAGGTGCCTATAAAAATGGTCATTTCCTACACACAAAAAAATATGATCATTAATTTAAAAATAATAATCTAGATGATTTGTGTATGAGATGGACAACATGAAACAATTGAAATATGAAAAACTACCTGGGAGTCTTATTTGTTTTACTAGAATTACGTTATCATCGACCAAAAATGTGCATAAAAGGGTCCATGTGCTTGTCACATGTCTAGCTCCAAGAAATGCAACCATGTCAACCACATCATCAGCCTCATCTATGTCACCATATCTAGAGTCTAATCGATGTGTGGATGTTTGGCGATGCGTGTCATGGCTCCTATATAAATTAGGTGTGGAAGATAGAGAAGTAAATAGTACTCTAGCAGCTGTATGACCGCCTGCATCAGAACTCTGTGGCATCTCTGCAGCATCACTACTACCAACATCGAGCTGAACAGGCTCCAAAAATATCTTTGTAAAAAATAAAATGATTTTTCGTGCGATAATGTAAAAATTAAAGAACAAATTTTCATAATTGAACATATGAGTACATTAGAAAAAAACACTTTAAATTATGGTTATTACCTTATATGTGTTAAGTTGTGACATAAGAAGATTGATCTTTTCTAGGACGTCAGGAGTTTGATCTGGATGATGTAATAAGCTAGCAAGTTCCTTGTTCACTGTAATGATATTTTTTTTAATTAATACCATCGGATAAGGGGATGAATACAACTCCTCCTCATCAGCGGAATCATGATCAACATGGCCTGCCAACTACATATGAGTTCAAAAAAAACAATGTTTTTTCAGTAAAATTATATAAGCAAATAATAAAATTCACTTAAAATGAAAGTCGAATTTGATAATCATTTACATGTTCTGCGGCTAGCCCTTTTCCACGATCATCCTGCCACATTATAATATAATTAGAACCCCCAAATATTTAAAAAATTGTTAACGATAACAAAAAAATTGATTGCCACCCAAATAAAATCAACCTCAACGATCAACCTCCCACATTATTATAAAATTGGGACCGTGAAATATTTAAAACAATGTTAAAGATAAAAAATATATATAATGCAATAAGTAGAGGTTTCTTAACGAGGTGTTGCATAAGTACCTGCACAATATTAGTCAATGTTTCTATTCGATTCAAATGGAAATCCACTAATAACTCTTCCCCAGGAGCTATCTTTTTTATTGTGCACAGGACTACCCGATTCTCTTCGTGTCCCTCATATATGCAATTTGGTTTCTTGTGTGTTGTCTCAGCTCATGTGTTGTTTATAAACCCTGTGATATTGTCAGAATCTTTAGGCCTTCCATCAATATAGATATTCTCTCCCTTATTTTTATCCTTGTTTAATAATTGTATATAATTTGCGACAAGTGCATATCTACACATACTTTGCATGTACCGGACCAGCCGCATCCAATCATTATAATTGTAACACAGTCCGACATAGTCCATCAATTTAGTTATTGTATTGTATTTTATAGTTATTCCATCCATGGAAAATAGTCCAAGGCCATGCATGGAGGATGGTGCAATGCGATATGTCCTATTGTTAACAATGAAGTCAACATCTATAGGAGGCAGTTCCTTAGGTACCCATTGTTTCACCAGATGCTTATACCTGAGTGGCACCTATATGTTTCCTATTCTCTCATCATCATAAGACCATGATCCTCCTTCGGAAAGAAAAAACTCCATGCGTCTATAGAATTTTCTTCTGACTTTTTCACCTATGGTCCTTGTTTGCATATCATATCTACTAGATCCAGTCGCATTTCCCTCTATATGTCCTAAGATTTCATCACTCTATGAAGAAATATCTGACAGGTACCTATTTGGTTGTACCTTCAGTTGCATGTGCATGTGTTGTTAGTGAGTAGTCCATCCTCATCCTAGTTCCAATTTTTGAACATTTGTTTTCTATTTTAAAAGTTCTAAATAAATTTTTTATATCTTTAGTTTTGGATGCACAATTAGAGGGTGCAATTACCAATATTAGTAGGGGCACTCATACATGCAGTGGATTCCCAACTTAGTGAAGGGTATGAATCTCTAGGTGGGTGCACCTTA
>SNQJ01S0026363.1:9831-66905 GCA_010110895.2 Picea sitchensis | reverse complement strand
AACTAAAATGCAAGTGAAATCTTTGAAATATCCCCTAACTGCTCATCAAATCCACTGTAATTTCGAGTTCATCTGCAATAGATCAAAAATAACAAGTTAGAAAGGTATTTCATTAAAAAAAACAATAAAAATTTGATTCTACAAACTTAGCTACATAATCATCTAATTCTGTAGCTAGTCTAAAATAGCATACAGGATCAGATAGAATTAAATCAAATCTTTTAAAAAGAATCAAATCCAATTTTCATTGAAAACGAATCACTAATGATTCAAATGATTTTATCATTCAATATAAAACATAATCAAAAGTGATTTAATCGAAACAGGGGTAAGAATACTCTGTTTTGTTGTTACCATAAAATCGGGTCAAACAGTGACAAGACTGTTCCATATCCAAATGAAATCAATAATAGATCATATCGTATGTGATACGATCTAATCCAACATAATCATAATCCATTCTCTATGGCTATAATAGTGTAACATAAGATTCATGTCGTTTTAATTAAATACAAAGATGGAAACACTGTTATGATCATGTGTAAACAAGACATTCATAACAATATCAACCAAAATTCGCCATAGATTTTGATCACTGAGCGTTACACTGTCAACAGACATGATCAATAAATTATGATCGTGATCTTAATAGAACCAACAGAGGTTGTAATTATCAGCTGGGCAGATAATCAAATCACGACTGGGTTTAATTATAGAAACAGATCGTGAATCCAATCTCGTTTTACAAACCAAATTGTAACCGAATATTCATTGCCATTACAAATCCAACCGAATCATAACCGAGCTAACGATAAACCAACAAGAATTAACAGGCTGGGTTTTAGCGTAACTGTTATGAATTGAATCCATTGGGTAAATTTATACAAAATCATATTAAAAACAATCCAGACTGTATTCGAGTAGGTCGAAAATCATATGGAAATAAAACCGTAACAGTTAACCATATCACACTTGTCACCAGTCAAAGCATATACATTATAACGAAATCAAAACGACATATGATCGTGTTCAGAATCGAAATAGTAGAAACACCTTGTGTCTATAATAGATACAAACGATTCCAATTTACAGAGCATTCATTTTAGCTAAATTAAACCAATCAAATCCACACCAAGATTCAACAAATCGATAAAAATCCAAATGAAAATAAACTGGTAAACAGAATTCCATTTAGTCAAAACAAGGCTAAGTATACAATGTAATGAAACCAATCAATGCTGAACAGAGCGATTCAAACCAAATTTGAATCGTTATATAAACTCATACTATTTACAAAAATGATTGATATTACACATACCTGTGTGACGAGGCTATCCAATTACACCATCTTAGAATTCACCACAGCCGTGGCTGATTCCACATTTTTAAACAAAATGGAGCCTGTCGTTCTTTATCTCTTATCAGTGGTCTGTAGCTCGACCTTTTGACGGGTGAGCAGTGTAACCTGGTCCTCCAAAGATTTAATCTTTGACTGTAGCATCGTCACATCAAGATAGTATCTCTCTAACCATGAGCCGCACTGATCACAGGGTGGCACTGTAGGCTTCGACAGAGCAGGAGAGGGATTAGATAAATGACTGGGGGTTTCACAAGGCAGCTTAATGCCTGGGTAGTCAGGGTCATTTTGCAAACAAGGTGGTAGGTTTGACACGAAATCATATGAGGGTTTGGCACACAAACCTTCCGAATAGGGATATTCACTTGCCAAAAAACGTTCGACCTCTGAATCAGAGTCCTCGCTCGATACGATAGGGTCAGGATTGACAGGGGGTTTTGGCTTGTTCCTCGTCGTTCGAGAGATTAGACGCGCATTCTTTTTTCCTTTGGCGTTTACAATAGGTTTGGATTTAGGCTTGTTTTCCACAGGCTTAACCGTCTCGACATCCTTGGTCACAGAGTGGGGTAGGTCCATAGGTGAGTCGGGTAAGGGTTTAGGCAAAAGAATATTGTAGGGTACCGGGGGCACAGACTTATCCTCGGCCACCACAGGTTTGTCAACCTGTGGAGGATTTGAATCCTCAAAACCATTGTGCGCAAGGAAATCATTCCAACAGTCTCGGTGTAACCCCAAATGACAAACAACAATCATTTTAACCAGCCCATAGTGAAAAAGGTTGTTTTCAGCCTGGTTCCTTTTGTATTTCTTAGACATTTTGAATAGGCTTATATGTAGATAGTAGGGTATATTAAGCTTGAAACCCATGAAAACCATAAGCAAACGAAGGTGGTGCAAGAAAACAAATCCATACCGACTCTCGCAGGTGATGAAATGTTTAATGATCATCAATAAGTCATGCCATCGCTGCTTCAGCATGGTCACGGGAAAACCTTTGTCACAAGAGATAATCTTATGCGACTGAAAGAGCAAAGTCCAAGGGACTTCATCTACCTTACAATTCTTGGACCATCGTTGTCCAGTGGTAGGCAAACTCATAGCAAGACTTACAAACTGCTCGTCAATTTGCAATTGAACATTGCCGACCTTGGCTCGACATCCATCAAAGGTCAATGCGAATTTCCTAGCAATGTAGAGGTTAAAACCATCAAATTTCTGTATGAATGGGAGCCACCCGTTGTCCTTGAGGTCACCACGGGCACTGTCGAACATCAACAGAGCCTGGCTACCATTCGGTTCAGCCCTCACAACTGGAACCATGGCGCGAGCACATGGTGAGGGTTTGGGTCGAAAACACCAGCACACAGAGTCATTCGGTCTAACCACTATGAACGATCAAAGGGGAGGCATTAATGTGCGCATGCGAGGGTGGTGGAATCACTTACTGCCATGCAAAATATTAATTGCAAAGTACAACCGGCGTATTAACCCTTTGTTGAAACAATCATAACATAGTTCAAATCATATGATTCTGCCGACCCAAAATCAAACGATAAATGATATACCAATGTGCCATTGTAATATTTCAAACCATGGATATTCAATGTGAAATGAAACCCATATGTTTAACCAATGTGTCATCGCATAATCAAACATTTTAATCAAAGGTTTTAAAACATAATGAGAATCGTTTTTATAAAATCGACAAGGCAAGAATTATAACAATAAGGATCTCATCATATATATAAAAACCAAACATAAATCATGACCCCTATGTAATTCAATGACTAGGGAAGTTTCAAAAAACACAAACTTTCATGCTCAATGCCTTACCAATTAAATCAAGTTGCACAATTAAAGTAAGAATGGGCAAATAGATACAGTTCGAAAATCCTTTAGCCACTTAATGATAATTCAGAGGTAAGTGCCATCAATAAAATATCACGATAGTTCAAAGAACGATGAAGGAGTTTTCACGCTTACAGTCGTGAAAACTAAATGGAGACCAATTTGGAGATGTCGCAAAGAATGAAAATATCGTCTATTTGCAAAATGCGACGACAATTTGAAGTTCAGAAGACATAGGTGTAGGCAGCTTATAGGACAATTGAAAAATTGAATTGGCTACCAACACTCATGTGACAACAATCTTAAGCTTAGGAGCTCTATTAGTTTGGCCTTTGTTTGCATCAACTATTTAAGTTTTCAACAATTGTTTGTATTATGAGAGTCGCACTTGTGTTATTTACACCAAATGAAAATTTTTGAGGTTGACGCATGATGTTGCTCCTTTTCTCTAATTTAAAAGATAGTTCTACTTTCAATTTTGGGTAGGGTCATTTCTGTCACCATGTCTCGCATTGCATTTATATTGGAGACTCATGGATTTGTTGTTTTAACTATTTTATCTCCCACAACAGACTTAATATAGGCATTTTCTATTTGATGGAGATTGTCAATGGAATCTTCAGTTGAAGGGGGATCTCTGATATAATTTGTGATCATGTTGTCTCGATTTGAGGCATTGATAAAGAGGTGATAAAAAGTGTCTTCTGGTAAATTTTCCATAGAGTCATGCAAAACCTTACACCATCAATGAATGAAATTTTATTTAGATTCGTCGTCTTCTTGTTTGAGGTTAACAAGCTTAAGGATACAAGATTCATTTGGTTGAGGGATGTTAAATTATTGGATGAACTAATTCGCTAACATGTAATGGTTATAAATTGACTCTTTAGGGAGATGATGGAACCATTGAATGGCATCACCTATCAAGTATCAAGGAAAAACAATTATAGTGATATTGTTGTTATAATGAAGAAACTTGACACATGTAGTAGTGAAAGATTCTAAGTGACACTCAAGGTATTAGATCACAGGAATAACTTAGTGCTATAAAGGTTTAGATCACAGTCTTTCATGCACTCAGGGTGATGTTCGTGTGATTAATTGTGAGTAGCTTACTTAAGTTTTATTGTCCTTCAATGGATTCCAGTAGTGGTTAGCTAAGCTACGAGAAAACTAAATCAAAGCAAACTAGATTAAAAGATAATGAAGACAATCTGAAAATGACTTTTGAACAAATGAAACTAAAACTCCAAGAAGATTCTTCAAATGGATACAACAACAATGATGAAATCTATCTAATGGAATAATGGATCTACTGAATGAATGAAAATATGTAACAATGATCTATATAAAGAGGAATAGATGGAAGGAAATGCACTATGTGTTTTCTGTGTTCGATGGATTGCAGATGTGATAGAATCTTATAATTAATTCCAAGAACATAATTTTAGAGGGAAAGTAGAGGAATATAAGAAGAATGGTTTTAACTCTTTGTGTTTTATATATTATTGGAATAGTGAGAACAATTCACAAAGAATTATTGAGAACTAGAATGGAAATGATCTACCCCTGCACCAATCTCAAAACAACTCAAATCTGGGCGCAATTGATTAGAGAGGGTTTATGTTTATGGATGTAATGTTGGGTATGATGGAATTGAGTTCTTGTGAATGTAAGTTGATGTATGGTTTAATCAATTTGTATGAGGAAAATGGAGGCAGGGTTATGAGAGAGAATAGCAATGGGATAGCAGCGAATTGGAAGAGGGAATCATGGTCAAAGTGTAGTAAGTTTGAAAAAAGGACATGGCTATAAGTTGCAATGATGATTTGGGAAATGCAATCAGTAGAAACGGAGTATTTAGAACAAAGATATGAAACCCGATGTGAAGGTGTGTGGAGACATAATTTGGGGTGATCTTGAACATGTACTCATACTCTGAAATCAAATTGCACATACTGCTGGAAATAAGTGTGTTAGAACCTAATAAACATGAAACAAAGCAGCGTAAGAAGGAAGTGGTAAATACAATGGGAGAGATGGAAAATTATTGCATACACTTGAAGAATCAATCATGAGTATTTAATGAACCTGAATTCATAAAACTAAATCAAATTGCAATCACAGAAAGGATGAATTGAAATTAAAATGTAAGTAAGCTAGAAATGCAATTAACTAAATCCTAATTACTATGCAAATTAAATAATAAACAAGACCAAAACATACCAGGTTGAGGGGGCCCTACCTCACCTAGAATGTGTGGCTAGAGAGGCTTACAGAACCAAGGAGTAATCATGCTCAATGACTCATAACATCAGCACTTCCTTATTCAATTCAAATTCAGAAATTTACAACACCTTTCTTATGGATCCAAATCTCTCCATATGAGAACATACTAACATAATGATGATAATCATTCTTCCCTTACCTCGGTCTCATGAGGATTATTTATACATGAAGAATCATTGAGGAGTGGATGGGACCGAATCCCAAAGTTATGATTTCAAAATTTACAATTTTAGATAAAATCCTCAAAAATCTGGGTTTTATTGCAATTTGGACAGATTCGAGTTAGTCCCCCACCCATATCTTCCAAACCAATTCTAATTTTGAAAAATTTCCCGCCTAATACTCAATTTTCCATATTCTAGACAAAACCCATTCCATAGAATTTCTACATCTGATTCCATATGCACGAAAATTGAGGCGCAAGTTGGTAGTTTGAGATTTTCACTAATTTTGGAAGAATCATTCCCCCTTAGATGGAGGTCCACACGTGTGATATGGGTGATTTCTACCTCACATGTCTGAATTTAAACGTGGCTCTAGACAAAACCCATGTACCTGATTTTCCTCTAGAAGCTTTCCAAAATTTTGAATTATTTCTAGTACTGGATTAGCACAGTTGGTACCGGATTAGAACAATTAGTACCAGAATCTTGTAGGCGGGGGTTTAGTAGCGGATGAACACAGTCACAACTATGGGTACTGGACCAATGCGATGGTAGTACTGGAGGGAGCTAGTACCGGATTAGATGTAATCTGGTATCGGAAGAGGCAGAGAGCTGGTACCGGATGAACGCAAAGGTAGTATTGGATCACTGCAGAGTATTGGATGACATGGAGTGTGGGCACCGGATGACTATGCATGTACCAGATGACTGTATAACCTTCTTGTACGGGATGACTTGGAGTATCCGATGACCTGCAATGCGATTACTGGAACAGGAACAATACAGGTACTAGAACATGGATAGTGCATATATCAGAACCTGAACAATACAGAACATCCAGCTTGGACATAGAAACATAGGATTAAACCATCATCGACAAAACTATTGTATAATCATCATTTTAATCACTAAAAATATGGAAAAATATGTATTAACCACATAGGATGAATAACAAGAGATAGTGGAGGTTTATGGTGTAATTAGCGATATATTATTTACAAAATGCAGGGAGAAGGTGTAATGATAGTGTATTTGTATGACAAAAAGTATGACAAAACTGGAGCTCAAAAAGGGGGATAAAAGTAGTCTTTGACCACTTCTAGAATGGTATCATCCTTTTTAAGCAAGACAAGGACTAAAATATCTTGAAGGGAATTTTATATATTTCCATCAAGGACATGGACAATTCTCATGTGGACAATTTTTCATGGGGGCATTTCTCCCAGACCTCTTCATGAAAGATTGTGAATCTATGGTGCATGTACAAATATGTGAGATGTGGGTTTATGATAATATTTTTAATTCTCCAATCACATTGCTCATTTGCATTAGATGGATCTTTGTCGGTCATGACCTTGTGTAAACCATTCCATTTGGTGTTTTTTTCACTAAGTGTAAAGAACATTGTTGGAGAATTATAAGATGTAAGTTAGGTATGAGTTATTTGTTACCTCTTTATTCCCTTTTATTTTAATTGTATCCATATTTTGCATTGATCAAATGAGGAATTACCCTGAAATTGATGCCATTAGACACAAACTCAATCCTAAGGCCAACTAAGGAGAAAACACAACACGCGCTAATTAATATAGGAGTCAAGCATGCAAACAAACCTTCTCACAAAGAAGCGCTAGTTGGTGATGGAATCCAACATCACATGATCAATCCGCAAAGGGGATTATTTTCTATGGGTAGGAAAGTTAGGATGACAACCTGCTTAACGAACTAATGCCCTAGTGCAAGTTACCTCACCGAGCAGTGGGCAAGCCTCCAAGGATTCTAAGTGAGTCTAGCCAACGTCAATCCCAGGTACAACACCACCTTCCCTGTGTTTTCACCTTATGTAGGAAGTCTAAAATATTATGGCCTCTATGGTACCACCTACTATACCAAAGCAAAGGGGGGACAGTCGACACCAAGACCAACAAAGCAGGGTTGATTACTTTGTCGGCCCCAATGTGACCTCATGCTTGACCCTTGTGTTATAAGGGCTTCCTAAAGTCAGTGATATAGCAACTAGATTTCACTCCCTAACTCAAAGCTTTATGTTTGTTTAGCAGGTTTGGAAATTTATTCTCACAATCCTATTCCAAATCTCTACACCTAAGCTAAGATGGGTTTGAAGAGTGCTAGAAAATTTGCTAGATAAATTTTAATTAGCACTTGATTTTAGGTTGTTGTTACTCAAAGGATTGGTCATGAAACTGATGGTGTTTAGACTTGACTCTTTAAACCATGCAAGAGGAAAATGAAATGCAATAATTTCAACTTCGATGAAAAATAGCTATGGGAAGGAGCAAGAGGTTTTAAGCAAAGAAATAATTTCTTGATAGATTACTATGTGTGCACTGTTAATGACAAAATGTATGAGCTAATTATCCAGATAAATGGAAGCAAAATACCATGCAAATGTCATATTTCACTTAGTACACCTATACAACATTGAATCAAATGTCATCATTTCTAACATAGTAAAATTTTATGATTATAGAGACCACCATACACATCTTAAATACTCATAAGGATCACAGGGGCTTCACCTTGTGGATGACCAAGAATTATTTAAGGGAAATGGAAAATGGGTACTCAAAGAAAGATACATAGGGACATATACCTCTAAGTGCATATCCTCAAAGTAAATCATCATCCTCATATAATATTTTAACAATTGAGTGGTGAAGGAAAAATGGATGTGGTGGGGTCAGCTAGCTACATGGTCAACAATGGAAGTGATATCACTGGATTTCATAATAACACGGAATGTCATAGGATCATTTTAGGGGTCCTAAAGAGGCATAGATGGAACTTGCATATTCTTCAATTGTTTCCTTTATCAATAATAGTTGGTACAAAAGTGGGGACCTCTACATATTTGGTAAGTTGGTTTCAAATTAGTATAATCAAATCAAAGGGTGCAATTTTAGTGGCTCTCAAGATAACAAGATCCAAGTGTGGGTTTCCCCATCTATCTTTACCATTGAAATATGGAGTAATATTAGGGTTCTAGCCATCATTAGTGGCAGAACAATAAGGTTTATCTCGAATATGCTCAAGTGAGGCTACAAATTAGGTGAAAAAGGAAATAGAGTTGGTTGGATATTTGGGTCACCCAAGTACAAATGGCCTATTTGGTATAATTTGGAAAATTAATCTAACTCTGCATTAAAATAAAATAAAATAAAAACATTATTATTTTCTTCTCCCACCCCTTCATACATGTATGGCCCTTTTTCATACCCCCTTTTGGGGTCATGGGAGCCACAACTCCAAAAAATCATCTAACAAACCAAATATAAATGCAAATGCAATTTACAATCAGCCTTATAGACCCAACATATTCAAGCAGTCATAAACTGATTGATTATGATTGAAGAAAAATAGTGCATCTATCAAATGCATTGATTTACGATCCTTTTATAGTTGGTTATAAAAAGAGTGAAAAAGTGAGGGAACACATGTTGGCTAACAAATGAGGCAGATTGTGTTTGAAAAAGTCTTAGTACAGGCCCAATTCTATGTAAGTGATTAATAGTAAGCATGTGAAATTAGGCACGACTCTTAAAATGTTTTTCATTGTAAAACACTCTTAATGAAGCAAATTCATATGGGTTTTGGAATCAAATTCATATGGGTTTTGGGTTTGAACTAATGAAGCATGATTCCCACAACCACAACAATCATCAATATATGACATACATGGGAAACATAACCTGAAACTAAAGATTATGCTATCATTTATAAGGTAAGACAAGAACTAAAAAAAAATTCAAACGAGCCATGATAGATTGCTTATGCTTGAGTATCATGCTCTTTTAATATTTTAAATCCAATGCAAGGAGGTGAAATGGTGTTTGATTCAAACCTCGCAAGTGTTGGGAACTTCAAAGGCTTCGTATAGGCCAAATTTTCTCATACTTGCAATGAGTAATATAGGCCAAACTATTCTCATACTTATAATGATTTGTTGCCACAGGGGCAGACCCTGGGTTCAGCTCTAACAGTGCACCAACAAGTCCTAACTACTGGCCCTTTCGACAACACCTGCGAAGCAGATGTGGTCTCACCTAAAGTAGCAATAGGGGGTTGCAGGACACAGGTGTCTACAATGAGAAGGAATGAAAAGTGGATTCAAAACCAATAACACACAACAATCTAGTTATTCCTTATCTCCTTTAAGCCTACTGCGCAAGCTATATCTCAGATCTACCACAATAATGCAATAACAATATAACAGAGGCAAAATAACATGGCATCAATCACACATGACACAAGATATATGTGGTTCACCCTTTCTTTAGGGATACATCCACAGAACTATGCTTTATAATATATTAGATGAAATCATATAGTTCTATCTATGCACTTAGTTGCAGATCTCTCTTCTTCTCTCTCTTTCTCTCCCCCTCCCTGCACACCCAGCTACAGGGTTGATCTTCGCACCCAGCTGAAGATCTTACAACACAGACTTGATATCACTTGCACAATACTTCTCTCTCAACAAAAATCACTCATCATAACATATTCGAACCCATCCCAGGTCC
Source organism: Picea sitchensis (assembly GCA_010110895.2). Lineage (NCBI taxonomy): Eukaryota > Viridiplantae > Streptophyta > Pinopsida > Pinales > Pinaceae > Picea > Picea sitchensis. The sequence goes on along the minus strand of SNQJ01S0026363.1, from coordinate 56,706 downwards.
TCTTGACCTTTATTTATACATTACAATGACTCTCGGACAACCTTAGGCCGAAACCTAGTTGTCAAAAACCCTAAATTCCAAAACCCTAGGCATCTAAAACCCTAGGTCAACTTGACTCAAATTTCCAGGGCTTCGCCAGCCTGTCTTTCCTTATTTCCCGCGAGGTGTTGCAAAGCACTCGTTGACATATTCTTCCGCTTGCTGAGTTTTCCATGATCCATCTATCTTTTTGATATGTCTTCCTCAACCTTCTCATCCAATGGCTCACTTCTCCGCACTTCATGCCTTCTTTTCTTCTTCTTTGACCCACTTCGACCCAATATCAGTCAATGTGCCTTCTGTGTAGTTTGTAACTTCACCTTCCTTCTTCCTTGTTCTTCGATTTCTTCCTTACTCCATACCCAAGGGCCAACAGGCCCTCAACACTCACCTGCGACTCCTCCCGAGTTACTGCAGGACTGAATTCTCTAAATCACTTCGACTTGCTTTCTATTTTTTCCCTCTCTGTCCTGTGCAAACTGTCTTTTATGTGTCTGGTACCTAGTTTCAACTGCACCTGGTACCTAGACCCTTCTTCTTTTACTTTTACTAAGAGTTGTGAGGCATTCGATTGTCATAGAAAAATTTAAAATGTCTCCCATTCACTAGACCTTCCTTCCATTCTCCATTTAGTGTCTTCAACTACGTAGCTCCTCCTTCTGTAACATAGGCGACCTCAAATGGTCCAATCCAATGTGTTCTGAACTTCCCTGGATACTTCAAAAACTTATTGTCATAGACCAATACCAAATCTCCTTTCTTTAATGTCTTCTTCTTGATATGACTGTCATGGTAGGCCTTCTCTCGTTCCTTCTGTACCTGCTGATGAAATCCTGCAATAAATATTTCTTCCTCCAGATCTACTAACTATGCAAGCCTCTCTTGAACAACACCAGTGTCATCCATATCTATAAACAATGTAATCCTTAAGTTGGGAACCAAATATTCCATGGGTACAACTGCTTCTATACCACAAACTAACTTAAATGGAGTCTGCATTGTCATATTCTTGCAATTATTTTTGTATGCCCATAATATTGTTGGCACTCTCAAGTCCCAATTGTCTCTGTTCACACTACAAATCTCCATCAGCATTGTCTCCAATATATTATTGAAAGCTTCGATCATCCCATTCACCTATGGGTGGTAAGGTGTGTTATTCTGATGATGTACTTCAAATTCCTGAGTCAAAGATTCAATAGTCATATTAATAAAATGTGTACCTCGATCGCTCATAAGGATCTTTGGGCATCCAAACCTAGTTATGATATCATCAAATATAAATCATGCAGTTGTAGTTGCACTACAGTCCTTAACTTCTCTTGCTTCTTCCCATATGGTCAAATGCTCTATCATAGTGATGATGTAGCGAGCTCCTATATGCTTTCCTGGTGGGTTGATAGGTCCCATGAAATCAATGGCCCATTTCTCAAATGCTTGTAAGGTTAGTTGAGGTGCTAAGGGCATATTGTCTCTTCTGGAAGGTTTCCTAACTCTCTGGCATACATTGCAGGCCTTATAGTATTCCTTAGCATCCTTATGTAAAGTAGGCCACCAGAGGCCAGCTCTAAGAATCTTTTACATTGTTGCTTTCCCGGCGTAGTGTCCTCCTGTGATGCCTTCATGTGCTTCTGTGAGGATCAATGGTCTCTCTGTCTTCATAACACATCTCCTCAAGATATCATTAGGCCCCATATTATATAGTTGTCCATCTATAAGTGAAAATTATTCAACGCGCACTACTAGTTGTTTCTTCCGGATGGTTGTATAATCACTACGTTCCATTCCTGTAGACAGGAACTGGACTAACTCTGTGAAGTGGTCATCCACTCTTTTGATGGCTAGCAGTTGCACATCCGGTAGTGTATCCTCCAAGATAGTTGGTTCTTCCCCATACTCTAACCTAGACAAGTGATCAAGTCCCTTATTTATCCTCCCTGGCTTGACCACAATTTCAAAATCATATTCTTGAAATAACAACAGCCATCTGTAGATTCTCCCCCCCAAAACTGGCTTGTTGACTAAGTACTTCAATGCAGAGTGATCAGTGAACATATTGAAATGTCCTCCCAACAAGTAGTGTCAGAATTTTTGCAACACATACACCATAGCTAATCCTTTTCTCTCAGTGGTGGTGTAATTTATCTCCACTGTGGAAAGCTTCATGCTAGCAAAGGATAGAGGGTGGTCGATGTCTCTTGCTTCTGGTTGTGCTAACACTACTCCTAATGTAATGGACAAGGTATTGACATGCACATGGAATTCTTTGCTCCAATCTAGAAAAACCAATATTGGCGCAGTAACCATTTTTTGTTTGAGTGTGTCAAAGCTCTACTGACATTCTTCTGTCCATTGAAAATAAAAAACTTTCTTTAACAGCCTCTCCATGGGTGTTGTTATCTATGCATACCCTTTGATGAACTTCCTGTAGTATCATGTATGTCCTGGCGTAGTGCGTAACTGTCTTACTGAAGTAGGGGGAGGTAGATCAACAATAATGGTGATCTTGGAGGGATCTACCAGCAACCCTTTCTTGCATACAATATGTCCTAGAAAAAATCTAAAAGGTGACAAAAAGATGCACTTCTTCAAATTTAGGGAAATCTGGCATTGCCTGCACTTATCCAACATTAGTCTTAAACATTCAATGTGATCTTTTAATAATCTAAAAACGGTCCAATCATCAAAATATGCTTCTAAAAGTTTATGTAAAAACTCCTTGAATGCTTCGACCACCACCCTGGAAAACATGGTTGGTGCATTCTTCAGTTCGAAGGGCATCACTGTATACTGGTAAGATCCCCATTCTGTTGCAAATGTGGTCTTATGTCGATTTTCCTTTGCAATCCTGATCTGATGGTATCCTGAAAATCCATCTGTGAAGGAGTAGACCTCCTATCCTCCCACATTGTCTAAGACTTCATCAGTGAATGGTGTATGAAAGGGATCATGTAAGCATGCATCATTTAGTTTCCTCAAGTCTACACAAATACTGATCTCTCTTGTTTTCTTGTCTTGGAACACCATAGGGCTGACCCATTCTGACTCTTCGACAGGTTCTATGATTCCTACTTCCAACATTCTATCGAGCTCAATCTTGAATTTCTCCTTATACTTGGGGTTCAATCTGTAGGGTCTCTTCTTGACTGGCCTTGCATCTGGTTTTAAGGGGATCTTCGTCTCTCCCATGGGCCCTTTACTTCCCTTCATATCAGTAAACTTGGTTGGAAACAAGTCCTGGTATTCATGTAGTAATTATGTGATCTTGTCAATAGTGGCCTCATCCCAGTAATCTCCAACATTTGCTAGTTTAGGTGTTTCTTCCATTCATATATTGACTTTCTTAATTTTAATGGGCTTCCCAATAAAAGGTAGTTTGACCCTAGGCCCCTCTATGTCTCTCTGTCCCTTAGTTTATACAATGTTCACATTCCTAAGATCATCGTCTTCATCGACATTTGTGTTGTAACAGCCCTATAGTTTTTGAAAAGGTGCAGTCCATTCTTCTTCTTCTTTCTCTACATGGAGGTTGGGTACCTCCTCAAAAAAATTCTGCCTTATAACTTGTAATGCCTGATCTACTGTAGGGTGTTGACTTTCAAACAAAAATGTAGTGATAAAGTTCGGAGTCATATCGTGCCAATCTGCACTGGTGAGGTGCAATTCAGCTTGTAGATACCAATTGATAGGTGTTGTCCCCAACGTGTTAACAAACTTGTGCACCCACTGTTCCTGAGGAATACAGCTCCAAGATTCCTCACATCTTTGCACATGGTCTTCTGGGTAGCTCTAACCTGTATATCAAACTTTGCACCCTTCGATGTTGTCAAATAACCACATTGTCATCAAAGTGCGACATTGCACCCATTCTGCGATGTTCTACTTATATGTCCTCCACCATCTCGTTGGAGTAGCTTTCAGTGCTTCATCCAATGCCAGCAATCTCTGTAGTGCTGGTACAATTTCTTCAAATTCCAGTAAAAATGTTTCCAAGTGATTCAGACCATCAAATGTGGGCAGGTTACTTACTTCTGTGTCGATCCAGCGAACTTCCCTGGTCAATCTGGCATATCTTCACGCAAAAAATTCATACATCTTATTCTTCCATTTCTCCATTGCTTCTTCTGAGTCTAATGAGCATGTGCTCTCACTTCGCCAGCTCAAGTTCCCATCTATTGTAGGATTGATGTAATCCTATTGTCTTGTTGTCAATTTTTAAATATTCTCTAATTCATATGCACGGTCTTCTTCTCTAATTGGCTCTGTGTACCGGAAACCTTCATAAGGATCAAGAGGTGCAATAACCCTAAGGCCATTACCCTCGAATTTCATTCTCCTCTTTTTTAAATCAACAACATTCGAGTTGTTAAAGGCCCAATCAACACCTAACAGTGCAGGATAAGGACAACTCTCTTCCACAATCTCAATGACTTCAAAGTCTACAAATTTTCTTACCTTGTTGATGTCCACAGGGACATGTTCCAGTCTTCCAAAAGGACTTACCGCCTGTTGATTAGCCATTCTGAGTTTGATAAAGTAGTAAATCAGCTTCAGTTTCCCCATCAGTGCCTAGGTCTGTTTCTTCATGACATTGACTTATGATCCCAAATCAAGGACCACATAATATATATCATAGTTTCCAATTTGAACAGTTAGGTGTAGCTCCTTATCTGTCCTTCTCTTCCTTGATACTTGGTTTACAGCCTTATTCAGCATAGGGTCCATTCTTCCTATATCATACTGACTTATGAAGTGTTGTATTTCTTGTACAGTCTTCTCATCTTTAATTAAATCCATAAGTGTATGTAATAATCCTACAATATTACTTTCCTCTTTTCCTTCTTCAGGCGAAGCAGACTGATCAAAGGCCAAGGGAATTCCACATTTTCTCACTTCGGGTTGTGCCTTTGATGAAGAATCCTGATCTCTTCCAAACTCTCTTCTTGCCTTTTCAAATGTCTGCTTCTCTTTCCTCGGATCAAACTCTTGTGTCTTCTCTGTATCTCTTTTGACCCTTGCTCCATCTATATTATTCTCTAGAGTCACTCTGTCTTATCCTATAGTAGCACCTCCTCTCATGATAACAATGAATCTGGGGTCCTCTTTGTGAGGTTTAGCTAATATCAGTTGCACTTGCGGGTTCCCACCCCGTTTTTCCTTAAGCTTAGCCAGCAATGCTGGACATTCCTCAATAACATGTCCAAATGAGTTGCAATAACTGCAAGTGGTACAAGGGTTTTGACAGTCCCTTCTCAAGTGTTCTAGCTGTGCATAGTTGTAACAGATGATCTATCCTTGACCTCGACCCATACCTCCTCCTCTTCCTCTTCCTCTGAATCCACCGCGAGGGTTGACATTTCCTCTTCCTGGGGAATTATACTACGTAGTGCTTCCTTCTTGTTGTACTTTACCTTGAATTTTGTATATATCCCTTGACCTTTCATGCATGAGGTCATAAGCTCTGCAATCCCTATCATTGTTTCCCACCAACTTACATAACGTGCAATACAGATTTGTGGGTTTCTGGACATACTTTTGCAAATAGTAATATTCACCAGGGCAATGTTGATTTCTGCATACCTCGCACCAGGGTAGGGTAACTTGCTTCAAAGGGCTCGAAGCTCCTGAAGCCAGGTACTCATGAAATAGGGGACAGTGCTCCTTATCGTGACCTTCTAACTTGCATATGATACACCATATGTCTTCTCTCTTATCTTTTCTTTTTTCCTTCTTCATATCTTCGACCTGTAATGATAAGATAGTGAGTTGACTCAAGATTTGACTCATATCTGAGTTGGATTCTCCCATCAAGGTTGATTCTAACTTCATGGCGATCTCCAATGCCTCAGCCTGCGAAGTAATATTTTTTTGCATCAAAGGAACTCTAATGTGTGGTGAGAGGGCAGCAATGAATCATTCCTTGTTCTGTTCGTCTGGAATTTGAAAACTCAATTGTCATATCAAGGTCTTAAACCTATGGTCAAACTCCCAAACAGGTTCAGCTACCTTCTTCTTGATTTCTTTCAGCTTTGTGATGCACTGCGACTCCGACATGGGTTTCTTGAATTCTATGCTCAACACATTCTTAATGGCATTCACTGGTTTAGGTGCAACTCCTTGGACAAATTTCATGTACCAGCTCAATGTACAGTCTCTCAAGGTGGTTCTGAACTAGGCTCTCTTAACAGCTTCATCAATGACATTGTTAATAATCCATACAGCTTCACACAAAAACCAATGATGATCAGGATCTTCAGATCCATCTCCTCTAAATATAGGTAACCTCATCTTGTTTTCCATAGATCTTCCTAGACTTCTTGACTGAATAGGTACTAAACCGCTTGTACCAGTGCTCTGAGTGCTCTGATAATTTAGGTTACTCTGGTTACTTAATGTTGCTAAAACAACAGGAGGAGTGATAGTACATACTTCGACGGTAGGCACAGTCCCTGAAGACTCTGCTTCTTCTTGGCGAGTTTCTAAAGTCTTCCTTTCCTCTTCCCTAGTGGACTCTGAATACTCCTCGTTCAATAGTTCTTCTTATTCTCCACTATAGAACCCTTTGCCCTGTGCTAGTGGTTCATGATCCTCCTCGAATAGATTCACAAGAGGAACCTCTCTAAATGATCTCCCACTATGCGTATGTCCAACCTCTGTGTCACTGTCGTTGTCTGAATTCTTGAATATTAGCTTTTCAATCCAACCAACTATTGTATCTTCAAGATGTTCTTCTCATGCAATAGCATCTTGATCTTTAATTTTAGAAAGTGTGAAAATTTTCCTCTAGGTCCCTTAAAGAAACATCTATCTTCTTAGTTGTATGACTCTACTCTATCAACAACAAACTCAGTAATATACCCTCCAATCATGCTATCAAACCAATGATCTACTACTCTTGACACGGTATTGTCAACTCTCTTGACCTTTTTTACCAGCGTCGTCGTCCAAACCACAGGTGGTCTGAGTCTGACCTCAAACTGGGTATCTGCTAATCTGGCTAGCCACTCGTATAGCTCTTGATGAATTCCTCCAAAGAAGATCCTGTGTATATCAGTAAAGATATATCTTTCCAAACAATAACTTGTACTAATATTAGGGTTTATGTTTTGTGCTTTAGCGAAGTCTCTTCCTGTTCTTTTATCCACTTCTAAATATTTGTCCTCGATGGAAACCACCTTGACATTCCCTCAAGAAGATCCCAGTCCCAGAAATGGAACCATTTGTTGGCACAGGGGCAAACCCTAGGTTCATCTCTAACAATGCACCAACAAGCCCTAACTACTAGCCCTTTCGGCAACACCTACGAAGCAGATGCAGTCTCACCTAAAGTAGCAATAGGGGGTTGCAGGACATAGGTGTCTACAACCAAAAGGAATGAAAAGTGGATTCAGAACCAATAACACACAACAATATAATTATTCTTTATCTCCTTTAAGCCTATTGCGCAAGCTATATCTCATATCTACCATAATAATGCAATAGCAGTATAACAGAGGCAAAAGAACACAACATCAATCACACATGACATAAGATATATGTGGTTCACCCTCTGTCTAGAGCTTCATCGACAGAACTGTTCTTTATAATATATTAGATTGATCTAGGTGGATATCAGTGGCCACCCACCTTTTCCAACTGGCTCAAAACAATTTTCTAGCAATTTTGGAAATTTACTATTTTTAACAGTTTTTAACTTCCAAGGCCATTTTGAGGCCCTAAACGATGTTTTTTGGGAAAAAAAATTTGCAATAAACAAGTTCCTTCAACATTGTGCCTAAAATGAATCTTCTCAATGATACCTTTCCAATGGGCTATCTTACACCTAAAACGGAGATCGTATGCAAAAGTTACAACCCCAAGAAAAGGTGGGTGACCACAGATATCCACCTGGATCATAGATGAAAGCATACAGTTCTATCTGTGCACTTAGCTGCAGATTTATCTTCTTCTCTCTCTTTCTCTCCCCCTCCCTACACACCCAGCTGCAGGGTTGATCTTCATACCTAGTTGAAGATCTTACAACATAGACTCGATATCACTCACACAATACTTCTCTCTCAACAACAATCACTCATCATAACATATTCGAATCCATCCCAGGTCCTCTTGACCTTTATTTATACATTACAATGACTCTCGGACAACCTTAGGCCGAAACCTAGGTGTCAAAAACCCTAAATTCCAAAACCCTAGGTGTTTAAAACCCTAGGTCAACTTGACCCAGATTTCCAAGGCTACGCCAACCTGTCTTTCCTTCTTTCCCGCAAGGTGTTCCAAAGCACTCATTGAAATCTTCTTTCGCTTGTTGAGTTGTCCATGATCCATCTATATTTTTTATATGTCTTCCTCAACTTTCTCGTCCAACAGCTTGCTTCTCCATACTTCGTGCCTTCTTTTATGCTTCTTTGACCCACTTCGACCCAATCTCAGTCAATGTGCCTACCGCGTAGTTTGTAACTTCACCTTCCTTCTTCCTTGTTCTTCACTTTCTTCCTTAATCCATACCCAAGAGCCAACATGAGTAATGGAAATTAAAAAAATCATTTTGAGGTTTAATTTATAATGATAAATATGAAAGCAAATAATATCCATTCAAACCCTTTAGTGTTGGTAAATATCGTAGTGAATAGAATGATGGTTTCGAGGCCATGAGACTATTATATGTGCAAAAATATTCAAGGTACATGAAGTAGGTAAGCCCAGGTTGAACATAACAACAATGAGAGGATTGGGTTTGTTATCACTTGCTCATAACTAACGGAAAATGGACCAAACCTTAAAAAGAACATAATAATATGTTTTTGGTTAAATTATCCATAATTGAAAGAGGAAAGTTCCAGATCTAAATGGATCTTGAAACAACATGAAAGAGAAGATAGGAGAAGAATAAATTTCCATGTTAAGGGCACATGACATATCTCCTTCCATGACCCTCAATTGCAAAGTTTGGTTTGATATTATGGCCTTTAATTTTTATTTCAATGAGTCATCGAACTTAGCTCGGTTTTCATGCTTGATTGTAAGAATGTGGGCTTAGGGTAATGAAGAAATAACACATTGTGACTCGAGGAATGGTGAAGTAGCGCTTGGATGCGATGGAATAGTGGTGAAAAATTATGCCCAAAACCTAGGTTGAGCATGGATCCATTTTATTAATTATCAAATACATGCAAAATTTGAGTGTGAAAAGGTTATACTCACCATTCTTTCCCACAGTCTCGCTCCTCCTTACCCTCGACAGCCTCGAGCCTCCTTTCTTGGTCTGATGTTTCCTTCCTTTACCTCAGTCTCAAATGTCCCTCGACAATCTCATGCCTGATGCTTTCCCTTGACAGTCTCACCTAAAGAAATCCCTCCCTACCAAAGCATGTCTCCTCAAAGCGTATGGGTGGCCCTCGACACTCTTGCGCCTCCTTTCCCTCGACAGTACTCTTGCACCTCCTTTCTTGGTATGATCAGTCTTGGATGGCCCTCGATTAGAGTAAGCATGATAAGCAAAGGTGTAGGTTGGTTCAATTGACTAAGCAAAGGCTATGGTAGAAGCAAGGGTAGCATAGGTCACATAGAGATAGGTACCAGAGTCTCCTTGCTTGGTCTGCTCGATCTCGGATGGGCTTGTTTTCTTGAAGAAGGGTAACTGATTTAAATTATGTTTCCTCCTTAAATAAATCTCGCCTTAATTAAGAAATTTTTCCTTACCAAACTCTGTCTTGGCCTCAAAGCGTATGGGTGAAAGCAAAGGTTATTTCTACATTTGCATATTGAGTAGAGTAGATATAAGAAATAAGTAATAATTATTTGAATTAAAGGATTTTAGTATTTGTTTTTTTAAATTGTATTAAGAATAGATATTTACTCTTTGATTTTTTTTATGAAGGGGTAATTTATTTTAGTAATTATGACTATAAAAATTATGAAACTTAGGTGGAAAGATGGGAAAATAACCCATACATGAACCAATAATTAGTATTAATGTCTAACCAATGTAAAGGGATATGAGGGCCCTAAATGACACTTCTTAGGCTCATTCATCATGAACAACACCTAGAAACCACAACACAATTCCTCTCTAGGGGGTCCTTAGCATCAAAGTTCGATAAGGACACCATTAGGAGGTTTTTTGCAGTAAGGATGGGTAGAGAGGCCTTAGCCAACACATCACTCATTTGTATGGCTTCTTTGAAGGCCTCCAAGTTGTAGGATATAGGTGCCATGAGTAGGTTGTTTTCCCTAGAAATGGGTCTTAACACCTAAAAATGGTTAAGGGGGGAGTAAAGGACTTAAGCCATAATTGAACCTTCTCAAGCTCATGTGCTATGAAAAACACCTATACCATCACCTTTTATATGTTTTGCATACTATATACATATGGGTCTCATGGCCTTGACCATGGTTGTGGTAGGGAAACAAGCCTAAAGCCCTTAATCTACATGGTCAAGGGAGGGAAACAACAACTCAAGCCCCAAACATATCATATCTGTCTCAAGCACCATGAAGAAGTCCTCAGGTCACCACACAAGACCATGTATGGGTAAACAAGTTATCATCAAGAGCCTTGAAAAGGTCCTCAAACCAACATAACATAACTTAATTGGACTTTAAGAGGGATATAGGCATCATGATTAGGTTTTATACATTGAAAATGGGTGTAGAGGCATAAACATGGCAAGTTGGAAACAATGGCCTAAATCCCTAACTAAACCTTCTCTAGATCAACCACCATCGACAACACCTAAAAACCATTACATGAGTCCTCTCTAGGGAGTCTTTGGAATCCAAGTTTAATATTGGTGAAATTATGAGGTATTCGTGATCATCATGGATGGATCTTAGGTTCATGACTATATTTGATGAAAGGAAAGAAGATTATTGAACACTAAACCTTGATTCTCAAGCTCAAGAACCATAGACAAGTAGTCAAACCACCACATATGACCTATGTAACATATCATTCACCTCAAAGTCGAATTTGGGCACCATAAATAAGTTAGTTTTGAACCAAGAATGGGTCTCAAGGTCTAACCAAGGTCAAGGGAGGGAAAAATGGACTTGTTCCCTAAGTGAACATTCTTAGGCTTAATTTCTATGAACAACAACTACAACCCACACAACTTCTCAGGATATAGTGTTGGACGAGTCCTTGAACCATCACATAGGACCCTTGTAGGTTATTTTTGGACTATTTGAGGGATACAAGTACCATTATTAAACCAAAACATATGCCCTATATAAAAATGTGTCATATCCCCCATTAGGAATGGTTCTTAGGGTTGTAGTTGGTGTTCTTTATAATCCAAAGCTGGATATAATGGTTCCATGAGTAGGTTTTTTACAATAGAAATGGGTCTGGAGGGTTTAACTTGCATTTTAAGGGGGAAAGAAAGGTCTTAAGCCCTAACTAGACCTTCTTGATCTCAAATTCCATGGTTAGCCTGGGAGGAAAAAATTTGGACCTTATTCCCTAAACATCACTTCTTAGGATCAATCACCATGAACAACACCTGCAAATTACCATAACACAAGCCCTATCAGATAAGGGGTTTTCAGCATCAGAGTTGGAATATATGGAATCCATTAGGAGGTTTTTTGCACTAAGTATATATCATAGGATCTTGACCATGGTCAAAGAAGGAAAATAAGGTGTACCTCAAGATATTGTTGAATATTCTTGAGCTCAAGAACCTTGAATGACTAGTGCTCGAGCCAACACATGAGTCCATTGTATGGGTTGTTTGCAAGCCTATGAGTGTGTTATATGAGCTAAGAATTAACATTGATGCATGTTGGAGGTAAGGGGTTACAGGGGTTAAGTTATAGAGGATAGTGGTTATGAATTATAAGGGTATAAAGATTATACAAGTGATGGGTTATATTAGGGTTTATAGAGGTTAGGTGTGATTGAGTTATAATAGTTACGTGTTAGGTGTCTTAAGGTAATCCCTTAATTCATATACAAAAACTTGATTATAGCCTAATATATAATCAAGCATAGACATCAATACTAAGCCCGTCACGACCTGCTATGGAAAAAGGAGAAGTCTTTTATAAAAATTCCTTTCAATGTTTTATGCTTCCATGTCTCACCTTTTTCCTCATATGCCTTGTACCATTTATATGTTATATATTCTAATATTGTATTTGGGAACATATGTGGCCATAACATCTCATCACAATTACATAAGGGTTTGGTTTATAAGAGTGTTAGTGGAAACCTATTTGAACATGTACAATTTCTAGTTTTAAGGTTGTTTTACATTAATGTTATGTAACTATTAAGGTGGATTATAAGGTACGTGTATGTTCTATGTATGAAGGTAAGGCATATTAGTTCTCAGTTTTCTTGTGTAGAGTGTTAACAAAGGGAGGTATTGTGTTAGCCAACTCTAAAAGCCAACTTTAAAAGCCATGTTAACAATTACATATTTGTCTTATGAACAAGATATGGTACTATCCATTTTGAGGTTTGGCATAGAGATTTTTCTTATAGACTACAGTACATTGCACCATATAAGTCCTACATAAGCCCTACACTCCTTGCAAACCATGTAGCACCATTCAAAGACACATGCACGACCTCTAAGCCCCATTCACAGGTCACAATTTACCATGTCTAGTTCAATGTAACAATGATGACATTTACGATGATGATGACATTTATTGATCATTCCATGTATATTGCTCATTCATGAGGCCAAAATCATATCAGCTCATGTAGTGGTTAAAATGTATAGATTTTATGGGTTACGAATTATATGTTATAGGGATTACAGGTAATATAAGTTATATATATGGATTATGGGTTAGGTCATGTTATGGAGGGTAAGGGATATATAGGTTAAGGTTTATACAAGTTCAGGGTCTTAAGGATAATGCAAGTTTAATTGGGTTTAGGAGTTATGGTTTAGAGGTTAATTGTTAACATGGATACAGTTTAGGGGTTACAATGGCTAGGAGTTATATGGGTCAGGGGTGACAGGAGTTAGAAGGGTAAGAAATTATAAAGGTTAGGGTGATAGGTTATAGGGGTCAATATTATATGCATTATCGGGATTAGGGGTGATAAGGTTATCAAGGTAAGGAATTATGATGCTTAAGGGTGATAGGTTGTTGGGGTGAATGTTACACTCATTATGGAGTTGTGGGGTTATATTTCTTAGGGTTTACAAGTGTTGGGGTAAGGTGTTATATGACTTAGGCATCCTATCTGTTAGGTGTAGAGTTTATAAAGTTTTAGGGTTATAGAGTTTAGGGTTATTAATAATAAGGGTTAATATATGGGTTAAGAGTCATAAAGTTTAAGGATTAGGATATAATATTTCAAGGTTATATTAGGAATGATAAGTGTTTGGGGGTGTGGGTTGAGGGTTATAATGTTTATGGATTAAATTTATAGGTGTTACAAGTTTTAGGGATTAGTATTTGTAGTGGTTATGTCTTATATTATGGGTTATAATTTACTGTGGAAGTGGTTATTTATGTTGGGAGTCATATGGGTTAGGAATGAGATGTGTTATAGGGTTATGGATCAAAGAGTATAATAATCCAATGTTATTTTAGTTAGATGCAATAGAAGGTGTAAGGATTAGAGATTAGATGTATTTAAAGATACCAAGGGTTCAATTAGTTGTTAATGGGATAGGGGTTATTGAGATTATAGATGGTAGGGGATAGGGAGGTTATATTAGGGTTTATAATCTTAAGAGGATTATAAATGTTAGGGGTTATATGTTAAAAATTACATAAGTGTTTGGTTTATAAGAGTGTTAGTGGAAACCTATTTGAACATGTACAATTTATAGTTTTAAGGTTGTTTTACATTAATGTTATGTAACTATTAAGGTGGATTATAAGGTATGTGTATGTTCTATGTATTTTTCTCGGATTTTACCTTTTAAAAATTGTAACGTTCTTGTTTTTTTTCAAATTGTCCCCGACGGTCACCATGCGCTAAGATATAAGAGATGAGAATATTTAAAGCTACCGATATCCTACCAAAGAAACATTCCTTGCAGAGATAAGAGTCTTGAAAGTTATCAATATCCTACCAATCAAATGATGTTTGGGCCATAAGGGCTTGTCCAAGTTCATTTGCAAGCTAAGTCGGTTCATAATTTGAATGTGACATAACATTATCATTCAATAGTCAAATTGTTACATTTCATTGGCATGCATCATGTGTGAGGGCCTGAGCCACCACAAAGAAAACATACAAAGAATATTTGTCTTATGAATAAGATATGGTACTATCCATTTTGAGGTTTGGAATAGAGATTTTTCTTATAGACTACACTACATTGCACCATATAATCCCTACACTCCTTTCAAACCATGTAACACCATTCAAAGACACATTCATGACCTCTAAGCCCCATTCACAGGTCATTATTTCCCATGTTCAGTCCAATGTAACAATGATGACATTTACGATGATGATGACATTTATTTATCATTCCAGGTATATTTCTCATTCATGAGGCCAAAAGCATATCATCTCATGCATTTTTAGACCTTATTGCAGCACTAATTGCATTAAGGCATCTTATTTTAACCATGTATTTCTCCATGAGAAAGAGAGAGAGTTAACCTATGGTAGTCAATTGTTTTTTTAAAGAGATTAATAATAGTTTATACTTGCATTTTTAATGACCCAATTCCTCAGTGACGAGGGTTCATAACCATATAGCACTTTAAATTGGGTAATTTTGGAGGTAGAATAATACATAATATCATACCAATATTTCGTTATATGGAACCATCACATCGATTTCCTTTGTTTATCCCATGTGTACATTTGAAGATACTTGCAATGAATTAGATATACTTGGAACCACCTCATCCATTTCCTTTGTTTATCCCATGTAAATATTCTTGCGACGAATTAGCTATACTATCGATGAATTTTTTTCATTGATAGTATAGCTAATTCATTACAAGATTATTTACATTCGCCGCTCTTGCGACGATATCCTTTCCTTGTCTCTTGTCGACGAATTCCCTTCTTTGTCTCTCTTGCTGATGGAAATATTTGCATAAGTGATGGGTACTAAATTATCCTTGATTATTATCCTTTATTTTCTTCTCTACCTATTCTACTTATTTTCACACCACCATATATATCAATGTTGGCACAAGGGCAGACCCGGGGTTCAACGTTCAAGAGTGCACCAACAAGTTCCTAACTACCGATCGTTTTGGAAACACCTACGAAGTAGATGAAGTCTCACCCGAGGTAGAGGCAGTGGTTTTTGTAGGACTCCAGTGTCTGCAACCTTAGTTGGGACACAGATCTGTGATTCTAACACTTAATAGAGAACTTAGCAGTTAACATTCATCAATATCTAGTTCTTAGTTTACAGTGCAGATAAACCCTAATCACAGAGCATCGCAGTATTCAACCAGATCTAGCATCTAGTAGCACTTAGCATAAAGAAAAAGATCAGATCTAGTAGATTCAGGCACTAAGCATATTCATATAGGTCATATCTAGCATTCCTCCACATTAGTAGGCACAAAGCAACATCAAATCTATCTATCATTCATCTATATCAAAGCACTAAGCAAGTAAGCACATAGACACATCAATAATTTGCACAAAGCGGAGCAACACAGCATGTACGTGGTTCACCCCCACCCTAAGGCTACATCCACCAACTCTTCTTCTTCTTTATTAGCTTCTTTCAATGTTCTTACAGGCACAAAGCATCAAACCCTACTCCGCATAGGACATGAGATCTGGGTGCACTTCGCCAGATCCTCCTTCCCTGAGTTAGGTTACAGCACAAAGCCTTCTTACAGTTACTTACACTTAGCTCTGCAAGCCTTACACTGTATGCACAAAGCCTTTACAACCATTACTTGCACTCAACAACATCTACAATCACACAGATTGCACTACTACTTCTTACATTGCCTAGCCTTCTATTTATACATTACAAAGAGGGCCTAAACATGGGCAAAGCCCTTGGGCCGTCATTCCCATAACCGTTGCATAATCCCAAAACCCAAAAATCCCTAAAAAGGGTCCAAGATCCCGCGATCTCCGCTTCATCTTGCACTCCGCCTTCGACAGACTGTCGAAGTCCCAAAAATAGGTCACACATGACCAAGGATCCTCAAAACTTGGTCAAGGGCCAACTGGCCCCCAATACTCACCTGTGACTCGTCCTGCATCACTTTGATCTGGGTAGTTCTGCTTCAAAAGCCTTGAGTTTGGCTCAAGCTGCTTCGACTTGTTGTTGTGCTATGGCCTCCTATTCAACTAACTCTTGGATGAATGCATCGTTGACAGGTCCTTCTAACCATTGTTCAATTGCGGTGACGATTTGCTCCATCTCTGCTCCTTGTCCTCTTATCTCTGCGAACAATTGGCAAGCCTCATCCTGTAAAGGTTGGAGCCTCTGAGTCACTTCCATGACCATGCTCTGGATAGTGTGGACCTGGTGTTGGGTGGTGCGCTGCTCTTAGGATCGCTTCATTATTTCAATAGTTGATAGGGGCTTCAACTGTGCTTGTATTATCTCTGCTTGTTGCTTCGCCTCCTAGAATTGTGACTCGAGTGACTTTAGTTCTAGATTCCCAATGAGTCGCTCGTACATTTGGGCATTTCTATCACTCAGTTTCTTGCATTCCATGACAAGGGCCTTTATTCTCTCAACTACGCACCGGGCAGTTGCTTCTCTTTGATCCCTTACATCCTGTGGAGTGTCGGGCACTGTGCGGAGCTCTAAGTCTGCTATTCGTTGTTGTAGTTGTTGGATAGCTTCCGCAAGCTACTCTACTTGATGCGTGACTCGGTATTCTTCTTGTGGCTCTAAGCCTCTCACAAAGAGAAGTCCTCTGTTGACTGCTCCTTTTACTTCGAGTTGCTCCGCGAGAAACTGTTCTTTTCCTTGTTGCATCTATGTTTTCTCTTCTTCAAACTTTTCCTGGAGAGAAACCTTCTCTTGTTCCACAACTCAGCATTGTTCTACAAATACTTCTTGCACTTTCTTCAAATCTTGGGTGGCTTGTTATGTTTATTCTTGTCCTCGTCGAAGGCGAGCTTCGGTCACATCTGCTAGTCGATGAAGTTGGGTTGGCTCATATCCCAAGTCTGGTTCTCCCGATGGCAGGGGCACAGTGGAGACTGCACGACTGGACTGAAGGGAATGTTGTACCCCTCGGAGTTCAACCTCAGGTTTTTTCATACATTTCCTCCTACTTGGCTTCTTGTTTCTCCATGATTTCCTACGAAGCATCGTTTAGAGATGCTATGATGAAGTCAAAATCATCGGTAGTGAGTACAGTCTGCATCTTCGTCACGGTGGATTTTGATTTCTTCTAGGAAGAAGGTTTCAGGGAAGAAACCTTCCTTTTCTTCAGGGGATCAGCCTCATCTCTAGGTGGTGTTACTTTTCCTTGCTTATGTTCACCTTCTTTACCATTTATCTCTTCTACTTCGTCATCACCCCTTCGGTCAGGTGATACTGAAGAAGTCTTGTCTGAGGTGTTGCTTAAGTATTGGACCTCTTCAGTCTTCTTCCTTCTGCTGGTTCTAGGTCTGTCCTGTTCTTTGTGAGTGTCCTCTGGGATGTCAAGTTCAGGGTCAGACATCTCTTCAAGGTTGGCGGGGATAAGGAGGTCTACAGACTAGTCCTTAGTAATCTCTTCAAGGTCTTCTTCAGTGGGCTTGTAGTACGGCTGAAGCTACTCCTTATGTTCATTTGCTCGCGCAGTAATATAGATGAAGTGTCGATCTACATGGAACTTCATGAGGGTTCAGAACCTCTGTAGGGTGTTCAGAGTCATGCAAAGTTCAGCTTCGATGGCTCTCTTCAATTAGAGGTAACATGTGTGAAAAACAACATTCGACTACCACTGTTTGTTCATATCACTCGAGTACCAGAGTGTGGTGAACTTCACAGCAAGTGGTTCGAACGACTCTATGTATGGGAAGGTCGCACCTTCTGGCATCTCCCAATCAATAAAAGCGATGAGGATCAGGATGCAGCTAAAGTGGAACTCGTAGCCCTGATCCTGTGCTTCGCGACAGTCTAGTTCCAACTGATTAACTAGGTACTTTGCCCAGTTCATCTGCAGGCCTTCCACACACTTCCTTGCGAGGTCAATGACAAAGCATGTGACCTGTGTAGGTTTTTTCTTCCTTAGTAGCTTTCCTCCAATTAGTTGGCATGATAGGCACACTGTGCCATTCTATATGGAATCTACCTTGTAGCCTTGCGTCCCTTTCTTGACATCATCGTATGTATCCTTGATCTTTTGTGCTAGTGCGTGATCTATGGCTTTTCCTGGATAGAAGTCCTACGAGTCAGGTCCTTGCATACTCAATCTGGTGATCCTATGGATCAGCGTCGAGTCGACTGTGATATGATGGTATAGCCATAAGTAGCTGCCATGGTAACATGAAAGTAGTATCTTGACACAGACATTCACTTCCTGGTGTCTTCCAAAGTGTGGTATTTTCATTACATTCAACAGGGTGGACTGCGCGAGGTTCATTGTCCACTGCTGGGGGATGATCTTCGAGGTCTTCCCCTTCATCCTGGTCAGGTATTTATATGGGGTGAGCATACTATAATTCTTGCAATCTCAAGGTTGAAGTCGCTAAACTTCAACGTTGTGATCTTCTCTTTTTGTGCTCGAACTGCACGTATCCCCTTTGGGAGGTACGCAGCAATCATGTTATACTTGAAATCTCTTGGCACACTATCACAACTCACCGCGCCGGCCAGAGGTGGGATATAGTTGGGCAATATGTTCAAGATCATCTTTTCATTGGCTAGGTCATCTTTGTGCTTGGTTCTCCTTTCTGTTACGACTCGGGATGGTCTGGCTCCATGAGTAGTCAACGAAGAGGCTTGTATTCCTCTCGTCGATGATGCTTGTACACCCACAGACATGACTCTTTCAGTCATCAGGTCAATGAGAACTTCTGTGATGATTTCTTCTAAAGCGTTGAGCACCTCGGACATGCACACTCTGATTGGGTAGCTCGGTGGATGAATGAATGTGTAAGGTGATAGAATAGGTGTCCATCTTAATAAACACATCACAATAGCAAGTGATTTATTCTGTTGGTTTGGATATAATTTGCAAAAGTGTTTCTGGTTCAACAGTCGACGGATTAAGTAGATACGCTGTAACGGATCTCTCTAATGGGAGAGAGGCCTTCATCAATGTGATTTAAACCATTACAACGTCGTTTCAGTAGTCTAACGATGAGCTTTCTGATCATAATTTACTTTCTACAAATTTGGGGTGTCGGCCTAATGATTATATTGTTCCAATGGCTATATTTATTTGCCATGGCGAAGTGTCATGTGACATTGTTCTGATATCTCGACGAAGTTCCAATTTTGCAAGTTTTCCTTCTACGAAGTTCCCTCTGGAACCTTCTGTAATTTTTCAATCTTGGCTTTCTTCTTATTAAGATTTCTATCCTTCCTTCTAGTGATCTTAATATTAGTATTCCTCTTTCCATTCTGATTCTTAGCTTCTTTTGTCATAATAACTTCGCACTATTGAGATTCTTTCCTAGGATTCAGGGGCAATACTTCTTCTTTATCTAGGGTAGGTGCTTTAGTCTTCTGTGAGTATCCTTGTGTTCTTGTAACTTCAGTTTCCAGGTCTCTGGTGTTAAATAGATTTGATTGGTTCTCATGTTCTTTGATCAAGTGTGTGATCCTCCTAGTCATGAAATCTTTCAACTCTTGCTTCTTCTGCTCTAAGACTTATTCTTCCTTTCTTCTGGCCTGATCTCTTTCAATCCAAGGTTTTCTTAGTAACATAGTAAATGGAGCATTGTTCTCAATAAATTTAACAAATTCAAATTCTTCCTTTGTTGAAGTTCCATGGGCTCCCATAGATATATGGGTGAGATTTCCACATAGATTTATCATATTTCCTTTGAATAGGCTTATTCCTCCCAATGAAGGAATCATACCAGGCTTCCCTAAATTTTCCCAAGTTCTTTCTATCATAATATTCACCTATTTTTCCCCATCCAGAACACAGTCAATGTCGAAGTCTCCTATTCTTTATTTTATACATTCTTTTTCTTTGAATATCTCTGATAAGATGACATGTCAGTGGTCATTCAAGGTTTCTTTCATCTATAGCAATACTTTCTCTGATTGTTTCTGAGGTTATTCCATGGTTTCAGTTGCTTGACCTTTCTCGTGGTCTTCTTATCTCATATTCAGCCTTTCAACCTTAGCAATAATTCTATGGAAATCCAATACTTCATGGACCATAGCGTTGCAACAGAGGAAACTAGGTCTTCTTCCAGGGAATTCCTTAGCAAGATGTCCCAGTTTTCTGCAACTGTAACAAAGGGTTAATCCTCTCTTTCTTTTAAATGATCCCTGCCTTTCCTTTACTGCACTCTAGGATCATAGTAGCTAACCTGCAACAAATGTTTTCTAGGGTCCTGCATCCATTTGTTAGTCCAAACATTCTCTCTATGCATAGGTATAACATATATTTCACTATTCTTATCATATCTACTCATATCAAATCTTCTTTCATCTAGAAGGGTCCTAGTTTTAAATCTAGGACAAGTCTTATTAAACAAACCTAGATCCATACTCTAGAAACAAAAATTTCAACTTATCTTACTTCTACATAGCACAAATCTTATAGATCTTACCTCTTTAGTCTCATTTTCACCTTTATCAAGGCACAAAGCTCCCAGATATTACCTCTTTTCTTCAGATCTGACCTTTCCTCTCGGCACAGAGCTCCACAGACCAAGTAGTACTGCATACTAGGGAAACAGTTCTATGCACGAAGATTTTCTCTTTTTTAGTTCAGATCTTCACGCAAAGCTTCTTTTTTTTTCAGTTCCCAGCAATCACAGTTTTATGTCCCGACAATGGAACCATTTGTTGGAACAAGGGTAGACCCAGGGTTCAATGCTCAAGAGTGCACCAACAAAGCCCTAACTACTGGCCCTTTTGGAAACACCTGTGAAGTAGATGAAGTCTCATCCGAGGTAGAGGTAGGGGTGGTTGCAAGACTCCAGTGTCTGAAACCTTAGCTGGGACATGGATCTGTGATTATAACACTTAATAGAGCACTTATACGTTAACATTCATCAATATCCAGTTCTTAGTTTACAACGCAGATAAACCCTAATCACATATCATCACAATATTCAACCAGATGAGGCTTCTAGTAGCACTTAGCATAAAGAAACAGATCAGATCTAGCAGATTCAAGCACTCGGCATATTCATATAGGTCATATCTATAATTCCTCCATATTATTAGGCACAAAGCAACATCAAATTTATCTATCATTCATCTATATCAAAGCACTAAGAAAGTAATCACATAGACACATCAATAATTTGCACAAAACGGAGCAACACAGCATGTACGTGGTTCACCCCCACTCTGGGGATACATCCACCAACTCTCTATCTTATTTATTAGCTTCTTTCAATATTCTTATAGGCACAAAGCATCAAACCCTACTCTGCATAGGAAAGGATATTTGCACACACTTCGCCAGATCCTCCTTCCCCGAGTCAGATTACAGCACAAAGCCTTCTTACAATTACTTCCACTTAGCTCTGCAAGCCTTACACTATGTGAAAAAAGCCTTTACAATGATTACTTGCACTCAGCAACATCTATAATGACATAGATTGCACTACTACTTCTTACATTGCCTAGCCTTCTATTTATACATTACAAAAAGGGCCTAAACATGGGAAAATCCCATGGGCTGACATTCCCATAATCGTTACATAATCCCAAAACCCAAAAATCCCTAAAAAGGGGTCGAGAACCAGCGATCTTCGCTTCGTCTTGCGCTCCGCCTTCGATAGCCTGTCGAAGTACCAAAAGTAGGTCACACATGACCAAGGATCCTCAAAACTTGGTCAAGGGCCAACAATCAATATTTCTTGAAGGTTAAAAATATCAACATCATCTCAAAAGAGAGTCCAATATCATATTGCTTTACTTTTATAGAGACTACTCTCTCTATGTTTCAAAATATAGCTACATGAAACTACACTTAAATGAAAAATTCCAACAGAAAGAGTTTGAAAAAATTTCAACGTTGGTCCCATTCACATGTCACTGTTTCCCATGTCTAGTCCTAGTACAATTTATGTTTGTTGTTCCTTTTAAAATTTGTTCGACAATACACATGTCCCTGCATCTAGTACTGCAAGGGAATATTTTTATGGTGATGATTAAGCAATCAATGAAAAAGAGGGATTTTTCATCACAACTATGATACACATACATTGTATATACATTAATGTAGAACCTGAAAGAAAAATGAAGAAACGTTGATGCAAACTTAAAACTAGTGTCAACCAATTTCTGTACCTTGAAAGAAAAATAGGGTTTATGGTTTACATGATGAATTTATGATGGAAAAAGTGGGTGTGTGAGTCAAATTTGAGTCCATAAACCCTCCCATATCGTTAAGGCATGTGAATATTCTATTCATGTGAAATTTCAACGCATACAGAAACAATTTAAAAAACATTCAACGTTGGCCCCATTCACAGGTCATTGTTTCCCGTGTATAGTTCCAGTACAATGTATGTTTGTAGTTCCTTTTAAAATTATTTCAACAGTACACACATCCCTGCATCTAGTAATTCCAGGGCATATTTTTATGGTGGTGATTAAACAATGAACAAAAAAAGAGGGATTTTTCATCACAACTATGACACACATACAATGTATATACATTAATGTAGAACCTGAAAGAAAAATGAAGAAAGGTTGATGCAAACTTAAAACTTGTGTCAACCAATTTGTGTACTTTGAAATAAAAATAGGGTTTATGGTTTACATGATGAATTGATGATCGCAACAAGTGGGTTTTTGAGTCAAAATTGAGTCCAGAAACACTCACATATCGTTAAGGCGTGTGAATAGTCTATCCATGTGAAATTTCAGTGCATACATAAACAGTTTGAAAAAAAATCAACATTGGCCCCATTCACAGGTCATTGTTTCCCATGTCTACTCCTAGTACAATTTATGTTCCTTGTTCCTTTTAAAGTTTGTTCGACAGTACACATGCCCCCGCATCTAGTACTACAAGGGAGTATTTTTATGGTGTTGATTAAGAAATCAACAAAAAAGAGGGACTTTTCATCACAACTATGACAAACATACATTGCATATACATTAATGTAGAACATGAAAGAAAAATGAGTAAAGGTTGATTTAAACTTAAAACTTGTGTCAACCAAGTTGTGTACTTTGAAAGAAAAATAGGGTTTATGGTTTACATGATGAATCGATGACGGAAAAAAGTGGGTGTGTGAGTCAAATTTGAGTCCAGAAACCCTCCCATATCGTTAAGGCGTGTGAATAGTCTATCCATGTAACATTTCAGTGCATACATAAACATCTTGAAAACATTTCAACGTTGGCCCCATTCACAGGTCATTGTTGCCCATGTCTAGTCCTAGTACAATTTTTGTTCGGTTCGATAGTACACACGTCCCCGCATCTAGTACTGCAAGGGAATATTTTGATGGTGTTTATTAATAAATCAATGGAAAAGAGGGATTTTTCGTCACATATATGACACACATACATTGTACATACATTAATGTAGAACCTGAAAGAAAAATCAAGAAAGGTTGATGCAAACTTAAAACTTGCGTCAACCAATTTGTGTACTTTGAAAAAATATATAGGGTTTATGGTTTACATGATGAATTGATGATGGAAAAATGTGGGTGTGTGAGTCAAATTTGAGTCCAGAAACCCTCTCATATCGTCAAGGCATGTGAATAGTTTATCCATGTCAAATTTCAGTGCATACAGAAATAGTTTGAAAAACTTTCAATGTTTTCCCCATTCACAGGTCACTATTGCCCATGTTTAGTCCTAGTACAATTTATGTTCGGTTCGACAGTACACATGTCCCTAAATCTAGTACTGCGAGGGAATATGTTTATGGTGTTGATTAAGAAATCAAAGAAAAAGAGGGATTTTTCATCACAACTATGACACACATACATTGTATATACATTAATGTAGAACCTAATAGAAAAATGAAGAAAGGATGATGCAAACATAAAACTTGGGTCAACCAGTTTGTGTACTTTGAAAGAAAAATAGGGTTTATGGTTTACATGATGAATTGATGATGGGAAAAAGTGGGTGTGTGAGTCAAATTTGAGTTCACAAAACCTCCCATATCGTTAAGGCATGTGAATAGTCTATCCATGTGAAATTTCAGTGCATACAGAAACAGTTTAAAAAAAATTCAACGTTGGCCCCATTCATAGGTCATACAATGATGATGACATTTATTGATCATTCCAGGTATATTTTTCATTCACGAGGCCAAAATCATATCATCCCATGCATATTTAGACCTTATTGCAGCATTGATTGCATTAAGGTAGCTTATTTTAACTATGTATTTCTCCACGGGAAAGAGAGAGAGTTAACCTATGGTAGTCAATTTTCTTTTAAAAGAGATTAATAATAGTTTATACTTGCATTTTTAATGACCCAATTCTTCGGTGACAGTGGCTCATAAACATATATCACTTTAAATTGGGTAATTTTGGAGGTAGAGTAATACATAATATCATACCAATATTCTGTTAGATGGACCCACCGCATCCATTTCCTTTGTTTATCCCATGTGTACATTTGAAGATACTTGCGACGAATTAGCTATACTTGGAACCACCTCATCCATTTCCTTTGTTTATCCCATGTAAATATTCTTGCGACAAATTAGTTATACTATCGACGAATGTTTTTTGTCGATAGTATGGAAAATTCTTCGCAATATTATTTATATTCGTTGCTCTTGCGACGATATCCTTTCCTTGTCTCTTGCCGACAAATTCCCTTATTTGTCTCTCTTGTTGACGAAAAAAGTTTGCATAAGTGATGGGTACTAGATTATCCTTGATTATTATCCTTTATTT
Source organism: Picea sitchensis (assembly GCA_010110895.2). Lineage (NCBI taxonomy): Eukaryota > Viridiplantae > Streptophyta > Pinopsida > Pinales > Pinaceae > Picea > Picea sitchensis. Next base: position 31,736 of record SNQJ01S0026363.1, on the reverse strand, counting down.
TCTCCTCTACCTATTCTACTTCTTTTCACACCACCATATATATAAATATTTCTTGAAGGTTAAAAAGATCAGCATTAGCTTAGAAGAGAATCCAATGTGTGAAAAACAGCATTCGACTATGTGTGAAAAAAAACATTCAACTACCACTGTTTTTTCATATCACTCGAGTACCAGAGTGTGGTGAACTTCGCAGCAAGTGGTTCGAACAGCTCGATGTCTGGGAAGGTCACACCTTTCATTATCTCCCAAGAAACAAACGTGATGAGGATCAAGATGCAGCTAAAGTGGAACTTGTAGTCCTGATCCTGTGCTTCGCGACAGTCTAGTCGCAACTTATTAACTAGGTACTTCACCCAGTTCATTTGCAGGCCTTCCACACACTTCCCTGTGAGGTCAACGACAAAGCCTGTGACCTGCGTAGGTTTGTTCTTCCTTAGTAGATTTCCTCTAATTAGTTGGAATGCTAGGTGTATTGCGCCATTCTAGATGGAAGCTACCTTGTATCCTCAGGTCCCTTTCTTGACATCATCATATGTATCCTTGATCTTCTGTGCTAGTGCATGATCTATGGATTTTCCTGGATAGAAGTCCTGTGGGTCAGGTCCTTCCATACTCAATCCGGTGATCCTATGGATCAGCGTTGGGTCGACTATGATATGATGGTCTAGCCATAAGTAGCCGCCATGGTAACATGAAAGTAGTAGCTTGACACATGAGTTCACTTCCTGGTGGCTTCCGAAGTGTGGTATTTTCATTACATTCAGTAGGGTGGACTACGCGAGGTTCATTGTCCACTGTTGGGGGATGATCTTTTAGTTCTTCCCCTTCGTCCTAGTCAGGTATTTATATGGGGTGAGCATACTATAATTCTTGCGATCTCAAGGTTGAAGTCGCTAAACTTCAACGTTGTGATATTCTCTTGTTGTGCTCGAACTGCACATATCGCCTTTGGGAGGTACGCAGTAACCATGGTATACTTGAAATCTCTTGGCACACTATCAAAACTCACCATGTCGGTCAGAGGTGGGATGTAGTCCCATTCACAGGTCATTGTTTCCCATGTCTAGTCATAGTACAATTTATGTTCCTTGTTCCTTTTAAAATTCATTCGACAGTACACACACCCCCGCATCTAGTACTACAAGGGAGTATTTTTATGGTGTTGATTAAGAAATCAACAAAAAAGAGGGATTTTTCATCACAACTATGACAAACATACATTGCATATACATTAATGTATAACCCGAAATAAAAATGAAGAAAGGTTGATGCAAACTTAAAACTTGCGTCAACCAATTTGTGTACTTTGAAAGAAAAATAGGGTTTATGGTTAAGATGATGAATTGATGATGGAAAAAAGTGGGTGTGAGAGTCAAATTTGAATCTAGAAACCCTCGCATACTATTAAGGCATGTGAATAGTCTATCCATGTAAAATTTCAGTGCATACATAAACAATTTGAAAAAATTTCAACGTTGGCCCCATTCACAAGTCATTGTTGCCCATGTCTAGTCCTAGTACAATTTTTGTTCGGTTCGACAATACACACGTCCCCGCATCTAGCACTACAAGGGAATATTTTGATGGTGTTTATTAAGAAATCAACGAAAAAAGAGGGATTTGTCATCACAACTATGACACACATACATTGTATATACATTAATGTAGAACCTGAAAGAAAAATGAAGAAAGGTTGATGCAAACTTAAAAATTGCGTCAACCAATTTGTGTACTTTGAAAGAAAAATAGGGTTTATGGTTTACATGATGAATTGATGATGGAAAAAAGTGTGTGTGTGAGTCAAATTTTAGTCCATAAACTCTACCATATCGTTAAGGCATGTGAATAGTTTATCCATGTCAAATTTCAGTGCATACAAAAATAGTTTGAAAAAATTTCAACGTTGGCCCCATTCACAGATCACTGTTGCCCATGTTTAGTCCTAGTACAATTTATGTTTGGTACGACAGTACACACGTCCCTGAATATAGTACTGCGAGGGAATATGTTTATGGTGTTGATTAAGAAATCAAAGAAAAAGAGGGATTTTTCATCACAACTATGACACACACACAATGTATATAAATTAATGTAGAACTTGAAAGAAAAATGAAGAAACATTGATGCAAACTTAAAACTAGTTTCAACCAATTTGTGTGCCTTGAAAGAAAAATAGGGTTTATGGTTTACATGATGAATTTATGTTGGAAGAAAGTGGGTGTGTGAGTCAAATTTGAGTCCATAAACCCTCTCATATCGTTAAGGTATGTGAATAGTCTATCCATGTGAAATTTCAGTGCATACAGAAACAATTTAAAAAAAATTCAACGTTGGCCCCATTCACAGGTCACTATTTCCCATGTATAGTCCTAGTACAATGTATGTTCGTTGTTCCTTTAAAATTATTTCGACAATACACACATCCCCGCATCTAGTAATTCAAGGGCATATTTTTATGGTGTTGATTAAACAATGAATGAAAAAAGAGGGATTTTTCATCACAACTATCACACGCATACATTGTATATACATTAATGTAGAACTTGAAAGAAAAATGAAGAAAGGTTGATGCAAACTTAAAACTTGTCTCAACCAATTTGTGTACTTTGAAAGAAAAATAGGGCTTATGGTTAAGATGATGAATTGATGATGGAAAAAAGTGGGAGTGAGAGTCAAATTTGAGTCCAGAAACCCTCCCATATCGTTAAGGCATGTGAATAGTCTATCCATGTGAAATTTCAGTGCATACATAAACAGTTTGAAAAAAAATCAACATTGGCCCCATTCATAGGTCATTGTTTCCCATGTCTAGTCCTAGTACAATTTATGTTCCTTGTTCCTTTTAAAGTTCGCTCGACAGTACACACGCCCTTGCATCTAGTACTGCAAGGGAGTATTTTTATGGTGTTGATTAAGAAATCAACAAAAAAGAGGGATTTTTCATCACAACTATGACAAACATACATTGCATATACATTAATGTAGAACCTGAAAGAAAAATGAATAAAGGTTGATGCAAACTTAAAACTTGCGTCAACCAAGTTGTGTACTTTGAAACAAAATTAGGGTTTATGGTTTACATGATGGATTGATGATGGAAAAAACTGGGTGTGTGAGTCAAATTTGAGTCCAGAAACCCTCCCATATTGTTAAGGCGTGTGAATATTATATCCATGTAACATTTCAGTGCATACATAAACAATTTGAAAACATTTCAACGTTGGCCCCATTCACAGGTCATTGTTGCCCATGTCTAGTCCTAGTAAATTTTTTGTTCGGTTTGACAATACACACATCCCCGCATCTAGTACTGCAAGGGAATATTTTGATGGTGTGTATTAAGAAATCAACGAAAAAGAGGGATTTTTCATCACATATATGACACACATACATTGTAAATACATTAATGTAGAACCTGAAAGAAAAATCAAGAAAGGTTGATGCAAACTTAAAACTTGCATCAACCAATTTGTGTACTTTGAAAGAAAAATAGGGTTTATGGTTTACATGATGAATTGATGATGGAAAAATGTGGGTGTGTGAGTCAAATTTGAGTCCAGAAACCCTCCCATATCGTTAAGGCATGTGAATAGTTTATCCATGTCAAATTTTAGTGCATACAGAAATAGTTTGAAAAACTTTCAATGTTGGCCCCATTCACAGGTCATTGTTGCCCATGTTTAGTCCTAGTACAATTTATGTTCGGTTCGACAGTACACACGTCCCTGAATCTAGTACTGTGAGGGAATATTTTTATGGTGTTGATTAAGAAATCAAAGAAAAAGAGGGATTTATCATCACAACTATGACACACATACATTGTATATACATTAATGTAGAACCTAATAGAAAAATGAAGAAAGGATGATGCAAACTTAAAACTTGGGTCAACCAATTTGTGTACTTTGAAAGAAAAATAGGGTTTTTGGTTTACATGATGAATTGATGATGGAAAAAAGTCGGTGTGTGAGTCAAATTTGAGTTCAAAAAACCTCACATATCGTTAAGGCATGTGAATAGTCTATCCATGTGAAATTCCAGTGCATACAGAAACAGTTTAAAAAAATTTCAACGTTGGCCCCATTCATAGGTCATACAATGATGATGACATTTATTGATCATTCCAGGTATATTTCGCATTCATGAGGCCAAAATCATATCATCCGATGCATATTTAGACCTTATTACAGCATTGATTGCATTAAGGTAGCTTATTTTAACTATGTATTTCTCCACGGGAAAGAGAGGGAGTTAACCTATGGTAGTCAATTTTCTTTTAAAAGAGATTAATAATAGTTTATACTTGCATTTTTAATGACCCAATGCTTCAGTGATAGGGGCTCATAAACATATAGCCCTTTAAATTGGGTAATTTTTGAGGTAGAGTAATACATAATATCATACCAATATTATGTTAGATGGAACCACCACATCCATTTCCTTTGTTTATCCCATGTGTACATTTGAAGATACTTGCGATGAATTAGCTATACTTGGAACCACCTCATCCATCTCCTTTGTTTATCCCATGTAAATATTCTTGTAACGAATTAGTTATACTATCGACGAACATTTTGCATCAATAGTATGGCTAATTCTTCACAATATTATTTACATTCGTTGCTCTTGCAAGGATGGGTACTAAATTATCCTTGATTATTATCCTTTATTTTCTCCTCTACCTATTCTACTTATTTTCACACCACCATATATATCAATATTTCTTGAAGATTAAAAAGATCAACATCAACTTAGAAGAGAATCCAATGTGTGAAAAACAACATTCGACTATGTGTGAAAGAAAACATTCAACTACCATTGTTTGTTCATATCACTTGAGTACCAGAGTGTGGTGAACTTGCAGCAAGCGGTTCGAATGGCTCGATGTCCAGGAAGGTTGCACCTTTCGGAATCTCCCAAGAAACAAACGTGATGAGGATCAAGATGTAGCTAAAGTGGAACTCGTAGCCCTGATCTTGTGCTTTGCGGTAGTCTAGTTCCAACTGATTAACTAGGTACTTTTCCCAGTTCATTTGCAGGCCTTCCACACACTTCCCTGCGAGGTCAATGACAAAGCCTATGACCTACATAGGTTTGTTCTTCCTTAGTAGATTTCCTCTAATTAGTTTTCATGCTAGGCGCTCTGCACCATTCTAGATGGAAACTACCTTGTATCCTCATGTCCCTTTCTTGACATCATCGTATGTATCCTTGATCTTCTGTGCTAGTGCGCGATCTATGGATTTTCCTGGATAGAAGTCCTGCAGGTCAGGTCCTTGCATACTCAATCCGGTGATCCTATGGATCAGCATCAGGTCGACTTTGATACGACGGTCTAGACATAAGTAACCGCCATGGTAACATGAAAATAGTAGCTCGACACATGCGTTCACTTCCTGGTGTCTTCCGAAGTGTGGTATTTTCATTACATTCAGCAGGGTGGACTACGCGAGGTTCATTGTCCACTGCTAGGGGATGATCTTTGATTTCTTCCCCTTCGTCCTGGTCAAGTATTTATATGGGGAGAGCATACTATAATTCTTGCGATCTCAAGGTTGAAGTCGCTAAACTTCAACATTGCGATCTTCTCTTGTTGTGCTCAAATTGCACGTATCCCCTTCGGGAGGTACGCAGTAACCATGGTATACTTGAAATCTCTTGGCACACTATCACAACTCACCGTGTCAACCAGAGGTGGGATGTAGTCCCATTCACAGGCCATTGTTTCCCATGTCTAGTCCTAGTACAATTTATGTTCCTTGTTCCTTTTAAAATGCATTCGACAGTATACACGCCCCCGCATCTAGTACTGCAAGGGAGTATTTTTATGGTGTTGATTAAGAAATGAACAAAAAAGAGGGATTTTTCATCACAACTATGACAAACATACATTGCATATACATTAATGTAGAACCTGAAAGAAAAATGAAGAAAGGTTGATGCAAACTTAAAACTTGCGTCAACCAATTTGTGTACTTTGAAAGAAAAATAGGGTTTATGGTTTACATGATGAATTGATGATGGAATAAAATGGGTGTGTGAGTCAAATTTGAGTCCAAAAACCCTCCCATATTGTTAAGGTGTGTGAATAGTCTATCCATGTAACATTTCAGTGCATACATAAACAATTTGAAAAAAATTCAACATTGGACCCATTCACAGGTCATTGTTGCCCATGTCTAGTCCTAGTACAATTTTTGTTCGGTTCGACAATACACACGTCCCCGCATCTAGTACTGGAAGGGAATATTTTGATGGTGTTTATTAAGAAATCAATGAAAAAAGAGGGATTTGTCATCACAACTATGACACACATACATTGTAGATACATTAATGTAGAACCTGAAAGAAAAATGAAGAAAGGTTGATGCAAACTTAAAACTTGTGTCAACCAATTTGTGTACTTTGAAAGAAAAATAGGGTTTATGGTTTACATGATGAATTGATGATGGAAAAAAGTGGGTGTGTGAGTCAAATTTGAGTCCAGAAACTCTCCCATATCGTTAAGGCATGTGAATAGTTTATCCATGTCAAATTTCAGTGCATACAGAAATAGTTTGAAAAAATTTCAACGTTGGCCCCATTCACAGGTCATTGTTGCCCATATTTAGTCCTAGTACAATTTATGTTCGGTTCGACAGTACACATGTCCCTGAATCTAGTACTGCGATGGAATATGTTTATGGTGTTGATTAAGAAATCAAAGAAAAAGAGAGATTTTTCATCACAACTATGACACACATACATTGTATATACATTAATGTAGAACCTGATAGAAAAATGAAGAAAGGATGATGCAAACTTAAAACTTGGGTCAACCAATTTGTGTACTTTGAAAGAAAAATAGGCTTTATGGTTTACATGATGAATTGATGATGGAAAAAAGTCGGTGTGTGAGTCAAATTTGAGTTTACAAAACCTCCCATATCGTTAAGGCATGTGAATAGTCTATCCATGTGAAATTTCAGTGCATACAGAAACAGTTTGAAAAAATTTCAATGTTGCCCCCATTCATAGGTCATACGATGATGATGAAATTGATTTATCATTCCAGGTAGATTTCTCATTCATGAGGCAAAAATCATATCATCCCATGCATGTTTAGACCTTATTGCAGCATTGATTGCATTAAGGTAGCTTATTTTAACTATGTATTTCTCTACGGGAAAGAGAGAGAGTTAACCTATGGTAGTCAATTTTATTTTAAAAGAGATTAATAATAGTTTATACTTGCATTTTTAATGACCTAATTCTTCGGTGACAGGGGCTCATAAACATATATCACTTTAAATTGGGTAATTTTGGAGGTTGAGTAATACATAATATCATACCAATATTTTGTTAGATGGAACCACCGCATCCATTTCCTTTGTTTATCCCATGTGTACATTTGAAGATACTTGCGACGAAATAGATATACTTGGAACCACCTCATCCATTTCCTTTGTTTATCCCATGTAAATATTCTTGCGATGAATTAGTTATACTATCGACAAACATTTTTCGTCGATAGTATGCTAATTCTACGCAATACTATTTACATTTGTTTCTCTTGCGACGATATCCTTTCCTTGTCTCTTGCTGACAAATTCCCTTCTTTGTGTCTCTTTCCAACGAAAACGTTTTCATAAGTGATGGGTACTAAATTATCCTTGATTATTATCCTTTATTTTCTCCTCTACCTATTCTACTTCTTTTCACACCACCATATATATCAATATTTCTTGAAGGTTAAAAAGATCAGCATCAGCTTAGAAGAGAATCCAAATAATCGAAAGCAATGTCCTGGTAAGATTCATGCATAGAAACTACAAAAACAAAAATTAATGAAGGTAAATGAAATTATGTGTTTGTAAATGATATTTTTAGTTTAGCATGTACTTTAGTATATTTTCAACTATTTTCAGGTTTCACATAATAATTAAACAACATGTAACATAGGATATAAAAATGTCGCATAAAACTTAAAAACATGTAATTAAACCATGACATTATAAGTAAATTAGTTTAAGAGAATAATTCATACAAATTAAAATATATAGTCACGTACCTAATCTAGCTCAACATACGTGTAATCATCCTTATTCTGTATCTTGATCTTCTTCATCAAACTAGACATTTGTATCATCATCCGGTTCAGAAACGGTGTTGAAAGGATTGACGATATCATCATCGTCATCAATGTCATTTTCGAGCATATTTTCATCGACATCATCATCAAGAATTGAAATATTGTCTCCTACGCCTGGATCATGATCTTCTTCATCTATCGACCATGTAAGATCTTCTGGCTCTGTCTGAACTGGTGAATCATCTTCTTGATCTTCAATATCATCTTCTTCATGTAAGTGAGTGTTGGACTATTGAGAGGGGGGGTGAATCAGTAATAGAGAAATCTAATCCTTTTTAACCATATAATCCAAGTGAAATATCAATGTAGCATTATCATCCAATAACTGTAGAGTAAATAAACAATGGAAAAATGAACAATCATATACATACATAGTACACTAGTGTTTTACGTGGAAACCCAAAGCGGGAGAAAACCACGGAATGTTTTTTCTTATATGTCTTGAAGAATTCCATCCATTGGAATCACCAACTTCCTTTGTTTTTCAGTTGCAACTGGAAGGAGGCTCCAACCCCCTAGTTTCTCAGGCTACAACCTGAGGGAAGCTCCAACTCCCCAATTCTCTGGCTACAACGGAAGGAGGCTACAACCCTATGTTCTCCGAGCTACAATGAGGAGGTGGCTACAACCACCTATCATTGCCAGTCCAACCACCCGAAATATAAATTCCAAATGTAGACAACTTGTCAGCGTGGTGAATCAACCACTACCACTTTCAGCCTATACCAATAACCTATAACAACCCTTACTGATCAAACCACCACCAAACAACTTGTACCGATAACCTAAAACCAACATGTACCATGCATCAACCATGCATCAAACTTGACCTCTCAAGATGTACCAACATAATCAACTATACACCTCATGTATGTATCAAATTTTTGTGAGGAAATCTCCTCTGGACTAGCAAATAGGGTTATTCTTTTCATGTAGATATGACCAAAGAGAAACTACTTTCTACCTTCATCCCTAGATTTAAATCCCTTTTTGGAAGTAAATGCATGGAAAGATCAACCTACCTGGTTATGGCGTTTGATGTAGATCCTCAGATTTATTACTTGATTATTTGTTCTGTACTCCTTCTAAAAGTACGACACGCATACAAGACAATGGCAACTACACATATACTACTTATATATACTAATGGAGTTTAGAAATCCACACATATACTAATCAAACTATTGAAAAGTTCATGAGTTGGGATGGGAAAATCACTTTCTTTATTTCTTTGGGCCGACTCAACACATGGAGTGGGAATGACCCACGCTCACGAACTGGTCTCACGGGATCTCTTCTACCTATCCTCAAGCTGATTTTCTTTGAATATCTTGCGGCATAAAAGAAAGCTAAGGGTTGGGGCATTAGAATAATCAAAATGGGCGAGTTTCTTTGCTATATTCTTCCCTTTCCCAAATGGGACCCCTAACCCTTCTTTTATAGGCTAGAAGACTCTAGGTATTTGGGCGAACCCGCAATGGCGCCCATGCATGGCCGGGGAGACTCAACTCACCCATATCTTTTGTGTTCCCGCCAGAAGCAACTTTTCCTCTTTATTGTGCTTTTGTTGGTCCACCTTCAGATTTGTCTTGGGTTAGCTATTGTGTACATGTGTGCAGTAATGTAGTAGGGCGTGTGGGCCCTTATTAAGGAGGTTTTTCAAAGAGTTTCTTAAAGTGGCTTAGCAAAGGGGCTATGATATGGCCGGATGCCCGGGTAAGCATGTATGGGTACAATTAAGAGATTTATAACACCGTCATCAGCTATACACCTCGTAATGTGCCAACTCATCAACTACTAGTCTCAACCATGTACTTAATATGTACCTCAACCATACCAAAGACATACAACAATACAACCATCAAAAATTCATCCTCTATCCATAAGCCCTTACATCAAAACCATGTGCCACAACCTCAGCATGTGTCTTCATCCTCAATCTAAACCAACAAATTCATAAACAACCAAAAGACCAATACCCATATTCTAAATACCAACAACAAAATACCATTTGTATCCCTCAACAAATCTAATATATGTAGCAATATTGAACATCAAATACCATCTCAAGAGATAAACCCCAGCTCACAAAGATCAATATTTCTTGAAGGTTAAAAAGATCAACATCATATATATGGAATTCTTTAAGACATATAAGAGAAAACATTAAAATTGGTTTCTCCGCTTTGGGTTTCCACGTAAAACACTAGTATTACATTATGTGTATATGATTGTTCATTTGTTCATTGCTTATTTACTCTGCGTTATTGGATGATAATGCCATATTGATATTTCACTTGGATTATATGGTTAAAAGGATTAGATTTCTCTATTCTTGATTCACCCCTCCTCAATGAGTCCAACACTCACTTACATGAAGAATATGATATTGAAGATCAGAAGATGATTCGACAGATTCCGGACAAAGTCGAGGAAGATCTTATAGAACCGATAGATGAAGACTGACGGAAGATCATGATCCAGGTGTAGGATATAATATTTCAATTCTTGATGATGATATCGATAAAAAATATGCCGAAAATGACATTGATGGCGATGATGATATGCGTCAATCAACTCAACACCGTTTAGAGCCACATGGATGATGATACAAATGTCTAGTTTGATGAAGAAGATCAAGATCGAGAATAAGGATGATTACACATATGTTGAGCTAGATTAGGTAAGTGACTATATATTTTAATTTACATGAATTATTCTCTTAAACTAATTTACTTATAATGTCGTGGTTTTAATTACATGTTTTAAGTTTTGTCGACATTTTTATATCCTATATTTGCATGTTGTTTAATTGTATGTGAAACACGAAAATAGTTGAAAATATACAAAGTACATATAAACTAAAATATCATTTACAAACCACATAATTTCTTTTACCTTCATTAATTTTTGTTTTTGTAGTTTCTATGCATTAGATCTTACCGGGCGTTGCTTCGATTATTTTAGAAACAGCGTCGTCAAGATTCATGCATAAAGCTAAAAACAAAATTAATGAAAGAACAAGCCAATTATTTTATAAATGATATTTTAATTTAACGTAACAACATATTTTCAACTTATTTTAGAGTTTCTATAATAATAAACAACATCTTATTTATAGAATAAAATATGCTTGCGCTACCAAAACATGTAATTAAACCATGACATTATAACTGAGAATTACACGAAGAAATATTCGCTGAAACCAAATATATAATCACGATACCTATCTGGCTCAACATATATTGTAATCATCACTATTGATCTTCTTCATCAAACAGATTATGTATCATCATCGATTAACATTTCTGTTAAAGATGAGCGACTATCATCGTAGATCATCAATGTGCGACACAAATATTTTCATCGACATCGTCATCAAGAATTTCAATATTGTTGATATCTACGCTGGATCATGATGTATTCATCTTTCTTCATCTATCGACCCTAACCGACTTCTCACGAGCGGTGAATCACCTGTGAACTTCAATATCATCTTTCTTTCATGTGAAGTGAAGTGTTGAACTAATGAAGTGAAGTGATAATAGACAATCGCTTTTAATATGCAATTCAGTGAAATATCAATGTAACGATATCGTCAATGATGCCGATAATAATGATAGTTCATCGAACAATCATGTCATACATATACGCAATTTTCGTCAGAAGCTCGCGGCTCTGAAATATTTTTCTTAATGTCTTGAAATTCCATTCGTGGAATCACCAACTTCTTTGTTTTGAACAGCTAGAAGGAAACCAGCCCCTGGTTTCTCGGTTCCTGGCACGAGGAGATCCAACTCCCAATTCTCGGCTACAACCGAGGAAGGGCTACAACCCCACAGATTCTCGGCTACAATGGAAGGTGGCTGCAACCCACTGTCATTTCCCGGTCAACGTACGAAATATAGAATGCCAGAGTAGACAACTTGTCGCATCTTTGAATCAACCGCCGCTTTCAACTATACCAGCCAACGCATAACAACCTATACCAATCAGCCTACGCCAAACAGCGTACCAATAACCTAAAGTAACGTAAGCGCCATGCATCAGCTTATTGCATCAAACTTGACTCATCATCAAGATGTACCAGCATAATCAACTATACACCTGGGTAATATGTGTCAAATTGGTTTGAGGAAAATCTCCCTACGGACTATGCGATAGAGTTTGGAGCTTTGCATGCGAGATATGACCAGAGAAACTACTTTTTGTCCTTCCATCCCTAGATTTAAATCCTTTTACGAGGTAAATGCATGGAAAGATCCAACTACCGTTTACGGCGTTTTGATGTAGATCCTCGATTGTACTTGATTACTTGTTCACAATACCACTTCCAAAGATGACACATGCAAGACGAGAAACAACTACACATGCATACTATTGTTCTACTAAAGGGTTGAAATACACACATATACTAATCAAACTATTGAAAAGTTCATGAGTTTGGGATGGAAAACTTTCTTTATTTCTTTGAATGACTCAACATAGATTGAGGACACCGCCGCCACTCCCGAGATTTGGTCTGAAACCACCTCTTCTACTATCCTCAACTACTTTGCTTTGAATCTCTTATGGAATAAAGAAAGCTAAAGGGTTGAGACAATTAGAATAATCAAATGAAGAGTTTCTTTGCTATATTCTTCCCTTTCCCAAATGGGACCCCTAACCCTTCTTTTATAGGCTAGAAGGAGCTAGGTATTTAGGGCCGAACCCTCGGCCATGCATGGTAAGGAGTTTGGTTAAATCACCCATATCTTTGTGTTCCATCGCTTAACTTTCCTCTTTTGTGCTTTTATTAGGTCCCGCGGGTTGTGTAGGTTAGCCCGGTGTACCGTCTTGATAATGAAGTAGAGCATTAATGAATTGCAATGGGAAGGTTTTCAAAGAAGTTTCTTCAAAGAAGTGGCAGCAAAGAAGGGCTATGATGCCAGATAAGTATGTGTGGTGCAATTTAGGGGTTATAACACAAATCATCAGCTATACACCTCATGTATGTGCCAACTCATCAACTACTAGTCTCAACCCATGTACCCAATATGTACCTCAGCCATATGCAAAGACATACAACAATACAACCATCAAAAATTCATCACACTCGTATCCATAAACCCTTACATCAAACCATGTGCCACGACCTCACTATTATGTATCCTCAATCTAAACCAACAAATTCATAAACAACCAAAAGACCAATGCCATATTCAAATACCAACAACAAAATACCATTTCTATCCTCAACAAATCTGATATATGTAGCAATATTGAACATCCAATACCATCTCTAGAGATAAACCCTAGCTCACAAAAAAAATACCTCAAACAAGATGTGCCATATCTCTCATAATGATAGGCCCAACCATGTTCTTCGCTGCGATTTTCTACCGCTTGATACGCATGAATTTTACTGTCCGCGAGGTACTTTTTGTGCAGTGATTTTTATACCACACTTTTTTTTGCGTGATTTTTACGCCAAACTTTACATGCGTTTTTTCTGCTTTTCTCTGCTTTTTCTGCTATGAATTTTCTCTATTAATAATACCTTCCCAGATAACCTTTCACACAAATAGATGTTCAATGATATTCCAAAGTGTGTTTAAATGAGAGATTTGCCTCTTATTTATCCTTTCATGCAACATTTCTTTTCCTTATTTTAGGGGAGTTCTCCATTTTACTTTATTATTTAAATAATTTCTTTGGAAATGCCCGGCTTTTTGGGGGCTTCTATTTGGCTCATGAGGGTTCTTCAACTTCCTTATGGCCTTAACTCTCTAACCATGAGGGAGTATGTGACGCGTTCAATGCGCCACCACCAGAAATGGCATTATAAGCACTATCTATCTAGGATAATTTCGAAAATTCGACTTTCACCTTCATCTCATTATTACACAATTAATCATGGAGTTCTCTAAAATGCATCTAAAGACAACTCAATCCATAAAGCATCTTTTTGTGAGGGATTTCACCATAAGGGGACCACTTTGCGATTAATCCATTTGTACTTCTTATCAACCATGACAAGAAAATAATGGAGTCATATTTACATCAAACAAGCTTGGGTCCATTACCCAAACCTTTGTGCTACCGAGATTTCTTCAAGAGTTGACATCAATGACAGCCAACGTAATCAACAATATCCCCTTTGGCATTGATGCGTACTCGATGCAATCACGGAAATCATGTCATGCGCTATCCTCGTACTCCCCACAGGACGCCATGCCTCGTCTCTGCATCTTTGTGACCTTTTTTCTCCCTGGAATCATGCCTCTGTCCTCTACATCACGATAAATCTCTCCCCCATTTATTAAATCGATGGTAAAGGTATCTTTCCATCGGGGTTTCTCGCACTCCCTAAGCTAACTTTTCCTCTTTATGGTTCTTCCTGGTGGCCATCTAAGACACATAAAAAAGATAAGCATTCAAAAGCATTCATTTTTGGGTAGAAATAACTCTGAGGAGTCTTTGGTGAAGATGCTCAAGGCTTCCAGTGGAGTGGTTTTGTAAAGATATCTTCCACTTGTTCATTTGTGCTTGCTCAGCTACGATGTTCTTTTTGCAACGTTTCCCCGTAGAAGTGATGCTTTGTTAGGATAGCTTCATCTTGGGTGCATCACCGGGTTATTGAGATATTGATGGTGCTTGTATTATCATAATGGATTGGAATGGGCTCATTATGCTCAACATGTATATCAATGGGAGTTTGTTTCAATCCATAGAGCGTGGCTGCAAACATGTTGATGTTGCAATATACTCTGCCTCATTGTAGATAAAGATATTGATGATTGTTTCTTGCTTAGCCATGATACTAAACACTCCGCAAGTAGAGCGATGCTCCATTGGTGCTTTGTGGGTCATCAATACAACCTTCCCAATCGCATCTGTGGGCAATGAGTCATAGATCCTTTCCTTTTGGATGCCATAATCCAAACTCTTATGTTCTTTGGAGATATCGAAGATTCTCTTCGCGATATTACATGATTCCTTTGGTGTTCTTGAAATCATGCCTTTTGTCCAACTACTTGCATTACATGCAGTGCGGATGTTGTCACGTAATGGGCTACTAATCATTGACTTGTATTGCCTCTGATCGTAGACTTTGAATCATCATCTTTGCTCAGCCTTACAACTAGTTTGCATGGGAGTGATCTTCGGTTGCAATCTTCATTCAGGAACCTCTTTAGCATTTCTATGATATACTTGGTTTGAAATAAAAATTGTGTGGTTTCTTTGACGTATCTAAAAACCCAAAAAGAAGGATAGTCCTACAAGTAATGAGCGAACAAATTCGTGCATCTTTCAGATTTCTGGATTAACTTTGTCATCATCACTACCAAAATAATGTCATCAACATAAAATTCAATTAACAAAATTCTATATTTATTTACCTTGATGTAGAGGTTTTTTTGTCTTCACTTCCTTTTCTAAACGCTGCTTGCTCTAGATACTTATTTAGTTTGGAGTACCATGCTCTAAGAGTATGTTTTAGAATATATAAGATTTCTTTAATTTACGCACATAATTTGTGTTCTTTGATAACTGAAATCATGCAGTTTGTTTCGAAGTGTAGACTTCTTCTTCAAGTTCCCCGATTCAGAAAATGAGTTTCGTCCATCGTGCACTTAATATTTTTGGGCATGCATAAGCTAAAAGTAATCGGATTACTTCCATTCTGGCATTGATGTTAGTCTCTTCAAAGTCGATTCCTTCAATATTTTATCCCTTACATACCAATAAAGATTTGTTCCTTGTAACATGTCCATATTCATTCAATTTATTCCGAAAAACCCATTTGGAAAAATTTGATCGCATTCTTGTCCTTTGGTCTTGGGACAATATCCCAAATTAATGATTTTTCTCCTATTTGATCCAATTCTTCATCTATGGCCTTATTCAAGAATTCATCCTCGATGGCCTTTTCCAAACTGTTTGGTTCAATCATAGATAGTGAGTGTTATTAGGTGTGTTTGTTACAGTGGATCATTCTTCTACTTCTAGTCTAAACTCTTGCATCTTTGTATCTGATCATCTGATATGGATGGTTAATACATTACTTCGCCTACTGGAGTGTCTTTGGGAGTCACTTGTTGAACTTTCTCTTAAAGCCATTTGGATCCTCTTAATCTTCCTTCTTTTCATCTTCTGTTTCTTCTTTGTAAAGTTGTTCCATTGATTCATTTTCTTATTCAATTAATTCTTGTCTACATGTTTCATCAATTATTTACATTGATGCTTTCCTGAGTGTTTTTAATCTGAGGTTGTAACTTACTTGTATGTTTTTCTTGTACTTGAACGCCAACAAGTACTCAACTTTGTCCTACGAGAATCAAACCTTCCATTCGCCATCTTCTCTTTAGTGACATTTGCTTCCAAAGCTAAATTCTTCATTTTGTTGATTCCTTTCCATAGCTCGTGGGAGTTTTGTCGGTGTTACATTTTTAGCATTACTCTGTTTTGAATGAATAGATGTATGCACTACGTATCCAAAACATATATCTAATCAATTTGGAATCCATTAGCATTGTTAGAGCCATTTCTGTGTTGTCATGTTCTTTCTTTCAACAACTCCGATACGTTGAGGTGTCCTAGCAACAGAGAATTGCACTTTTATTCCATAATTGTTGCAATAGTCACAAATTACTTTGAAGTGAACTCTCCTCATTATCGAGGATCTCAAGCATTTGATTTTTAATCATTTCATTTCAACCATTTCCTTGCTTAGATCTTGAAGTTTTAAAAAGCTTGGAGCTTATTCTTGAGAAAAGCAAATTCTGATCATTCTTGTATAATCATCAACTAATAACATAAATTATTCTCACCTTTTAAACCCTTTAATTTAGTTGGTCCAACTATATCAACATGCACAATTTTGGAATCTTATGGATTGTTGAATATTCCCTTTATTTGAACCTAGTCTTTGTTTCTTTCCTTGTTATTAATGCTTGCATAAAGTGTTGGTTAGTTTAGTGATCTGGAGCATTTCTCATTTGCTTCTCACATTGACTTTGACAGAGTTATCAAAGTATATGTAGCCAATTTCTTCTATAGTCATAGCCAACTTTCATCTTCCCTTCCTAGACAACACTTTTCATTTCAATTTCACTTAACACATATATGTTGCTTGAAGTTCACACAACGATTACAATCAATTTTCCTGAACCTAATTTTATTATCTCACACTTCATAAAGTTACTTTCGATTCAAAAAAGTAACTTTATGACCTTGGTCACACAATTGACTCACACTTAGAAGATTATGTTCATATCTTCTACTGATGAGCATTTTAATACTTGTATTCTTGTTTCCAATTCTGGTTGTGCCTTTTCCAATGGTTTTAGTTTAATCATCATTTCCAAGAAAGTGATCCATCTCTTTCCTTTTCTTAATATGAAACTTGTCTCTATCATGTCATGTGTTTGAACAATACTTGTCAACATACCAACCCGTTTCTTCTCCTTAGCAGCAAGGAAAGTGTGCATTATTCATTGTTGTATTGATTATCCTTTCTTATCCATGTCCTTTCACGAGGTTCTTATGCGTGATTGTTGTTGTTGATTGTGGTTCTCTAGGAGGAAGTACTATCACTCTGCAATATTTGGCCGTAATGATGAAATTTCTTACACTTAGCAGCATTCCGCCGGTGCTCAAAGATTCAAACATGTTGTAACTTCTTCTCACGTGTTCACTAGACTTTCTTGGATAACCCTTTTTTGTATTAATTTCAAAGTTGTTTATGTTCTTATTGTTATCTCTACAATTCATCTTATGTCAAAATTATTACATCGTAACATAAACCAAAAGATAGTTGTATACACGGTAGTTGAAGATCTTGAAGGAAGGATTGCTCTTATGAATCCTTCTTCTTCACAGAGACCTATATGTTTTGTTGAGAGAGTGCTACCGGATCCTATGCGATGGTTTTATGTTTTTCGACGTTTGGACCAAACTAGTGTGGTCCATCATCGAGAAAAGCAGCTTTTGAAAATGAAAGGAAAGAATATAACACATATATAAATGAAGGAAAAAAAAAAAAAAAAAAAAAAAAAAAAAAAAAATAATTATAATTTTTTAGTTTACAATTGTTTGTTTAATTAATTATTTAATTGTTTTAATAATTAATTACCTATTTATTGTTTTTTATTTATAAAGAGCCAAATGGACAAGGTTTTTAAAAACTAATATTTAGAATTCTTCACTTATTGGCTAGAGTAGGGATCCAATTTTGACTAATTTCCATCCATCATCTATGTTTATATTATTAGGTTGTTTCAATTTCGATTGCTTCTCTGATTTTCCTATTGTGATAGTGATCTATCCTAGAAAGTATTTTGGTTTCTTCAATACGGATGTGATGTTTGGTTTTATCTAAGTGTTATGAGAGCGAGGGGCAGTCTGCGGTGTGTTTGATGTCATCCGAGGAAATATCAGCAGCCGAGCGCGCCAACAGTTGAGCTTTGCTTGAAATCCACTTTCTTTAGCTTTCAAGGTGACATTTATGAACAAACATGTGGAGTTGCTATGGGGTCCCCCTCTCTCCCATCATAATGAATTTATTCATGGAGATTTAGAAAACAATGCCCTAAACTCCTCACCCTTCAAACCTAAATGTTGGAATAGGTTTGTTGATGATACTTTTGTCCATTTGGCCACATGGTTGGGACAAATTAGATGAATTGTGACTCACCTTAATAAACAATCCGATCACATCGGTTTACCATGGAGGTTGAAATAATAATAGTCTTCCTTTTCTATATGTTAGAGTCACAAAAAGACCTGGTGGATCCTTGTCCCATCAAGTTTATAGGAAGAAAACCTACACTGAACAATACCTTCATGTAGACTCCCATCATCACCCCTCCAAAAAAACTAGGTGTTCTAAACACATAGTTTTTGGGAGGGGTGATGAACACCTAGAGGAAGAGAAAAAAATCACCTCCTCAATGTTTTTCAAAATAATGGCTATAAAAAACATCAAGTGCTTAGAGCCTTTCAAAATGACTCTCATAAAACCTAGAGATAAGGAACAAACTAATAATGATGTGTCTAAGGTTTACTTACCCTACATGCAAGGAACAACAAACTTCTTGAAAATTTTAAGAAGAAAAACATTGGTGCAACATTCAAACCCCTAAACACTATTAGAATTCCCTTAGGTGAGTCAAAGACTCTGTTGATCCCATCGAACATGTAAAGGTGTCCTATATGATCCCGTGTTCGTGTGGTAAATAATACATAGGAGAAATAGGTTGCTCCTTTAGAATTAGGATTCAAGAACCCGCCCGTGACATCAAACACAATGGCACTCATCCCTCAATCTCCTTGAAGTTACTTTCAGATAAAACCCAAACATCACTTCTGTATTGAAGAAACCAAAATATTTGCTAGGATAGATCACTATCATAATAGGAAATTTAGAGAAGTAATCGAAATTGAAAAACAACCTAATAATCTAAACAAAATTCAGAGAAGCAATCGAAATTGAAAAACAACCTAATAATCTAAACAGAGATGATGGATGGAAAATTAGTCAAAATTGGATCCCTACCCTAGCCAATATGAAGAATTCTAAATATTAGTTTTTAAAAAACCTTGTCCATTTGGCTCTCTTATAAATAAAAAATTAATAAACAAATAGGTAATTAATTATTAAAACAATTAAATAATTAATTAAACAAACAATTGTAAACTAAAAAATTATAATTATTTCAATAAGTCGGCTCCTTACAATAACTTTTTGAGTATTTATATATGTGTTATATTCTCTTTTCCTTCATTTTTCAAAAAGCGCTTTCCTGATGATGGACCACACTAGTTTGGTCCGAAACGTCGAAGAACATAAAACCTATGTGATGGATCCGAAAGCACTCTCTGAACAAAACAATAATCGCAAAAGTCTTAGAACAGAAATACCTATATGTTTCTGTTGGTCATTGATTCTGAAATCTGAATCTTCTCGGTGGAGGAGTGTCCTTGTAATTTTCTCTGGAGACCTTCCTATCCCCTTTGATTGTTTTTGCATAGATTTTTGGATATGTTTCTTGTTTTGTTGTTTTGGAGCTTGATCCCTTTTATGTTTGATTGTATCCAAGTCCGAACTTGTCATGATTAGGCCTTTGACTGCTGATAATATCATTCAAAACTTTTGAATTGTTCTGCATATTTTTCTTTTGAAGATCCTTTATTAATGTGACAATCTCTGCTTCCAAATTTTAAATGATCATGTCTCTTTATTCTAGTTGTTCTTTGAGTGATTCTTCAATTCTTTTATCTTCTTCAATTTGAACCCTCAAATTTGTGATCATTTTTTCTAATTCCTGAGTGTCTTCTTTCTTGTCTAATTCCGCTTGTAGCTTCTTGTTTTTCATATTTTCTCTTCTGATAACTTCTGTGGCACTCATAATTCCTCTCGGTAGTCAAATTTTGCCTCTTCAATTTCTTCTTCGGCTTCTTCATATTCTACTTCGGAGTCTTCTTTATTAGAGTCTTTTACTGCCATGAATCGAACCCTTTCTGTCTCACTGTCACTGACTTCATCTTCATATGATGATGAGATGTCTTCTTTGGTGCATAAGATTTTCTTGAAAACTTTCTTTATAGTTATTTTTCCTTTATATGTTTTTCTTCTTTTTGAGTCACCTTCATCATTTATCTTTTTCTTATGAGGACATTTGTTCGAAAAATGACCAATACCATCACAATTGAAACAAATTAAAGGAATCTTACCTCTATACCTTCCGTCGATTCCCTTGTTCAATATTCTGACAAAGTTGGCCACTTCTTCATCATCTTACGAGACAACACTATTGTTGCTATGTTGTTTTTCTTGTTGCTTTCCCTTTTGCTTTGATCTTTTGGATGCTTTGAAGGTTTCTTCTTTTACATATGGAATTTCATGTTCAGTTTTCATTTCATATGCTGTGAAGATTCCATGTAGTTCGTCCATGCTTATTGAGTTTAAATCTGATCTTTCTTCTAGTGTTTATATCTTAGGATCAAATATCATAGGAAGAGATCTTAGTACCTTTTGAACAATTAGAAATTCTTTGATTTCTTCTCCTAATCCTATGATTTCATTTATTGTTTCATCAACTCGTAAGAAGTAAGCTGTAATATTCTCATATTCCTTCATCTTTAGTTGTTCGAACTGACCTTTGTAAGTTTGAAGCTTTGCTACTTTGACTTTTGAATCTCCTTCATAAATATTTTGAAGTTTGTCCCAAATATCTTTAGCAGATTTACAATGTGCAACTTTGGTGAATACCGTTTCACCAAGACCATTCAGAAGTGCATTTGTGGCTTTGGAATTATTCTAACCGAGTTTCACTGCCTTTTCATTTGTTGGTGGAACTGCTGGTACTGTGTATCCATCTACAATTGATTGCCAAATTTCAAATCCCTGTGCCTGTATATATGTCTTCTTTCTTATACTCTAAAAAGCATACTTATGTCCATCAAACTGTGGTATTCCATTTTTATACAAGTTGTTTCTCTCCATGATCTACCTTTCAGTGGTTAAACTGATTTCTAAAGGAACCTGCTCTGATACCAATTGTTAGATTACTGAGAGGGGGGGTGAATCAGTAATAGAGAAATCTAATCATTTTTAACCATATAATCCAAGTGAAATATCAATGTAGCATTATCATCCAATAACTACAGAGTAAATAAGCAATGAAAAAATGAACAATCATACACATACATAGTACACCAGTGTTTTACATGGAAACTCAAAGAGGGATAAAACCATGGAATGTGTTTTCTTATATGTCTTGAAGAATTA
>SNQJ01S0026362.1:36245-72953 GCA_010110895.2 Picea sitchensis | reverse complement strand
AAAGGGTTGGGACAAAACTGGCTTGGCAATTTGGCAGAGTTTCTTTGCTATGATTTTCCTCCTCTGAATAGTACCCCTACCCCTCCTTTTATAGGCTAGAAGGAGCTAGGGTTTTTGGCGAACTCTCGGCCATGCATGGCTCGGAGTTCTAGTTAACTGACAAAAAGCCTCATGTCCCGGCGGAAACTTTCCTGATTTTTTGCTTTGTTAGGTACCCACGAGCTATTTTGGGTTAGCCTGCAGATGCCTGCATGCAGTATAAGGACAGCAAGCGGATGCCCGCTCCCAGTGAGAAGTTAGGGCGTGGGTTTCTTGTTTTAAATGGTTTTTTGAGGAATTACTCAGCATGGCTTTGGCTAGGAAGAGGCATAAGTAGGCCTGATGCCAGGTAAGCAGGGATAGTGCAACTTAGGGTTACAACATCGTTGGATGCTTTGGAGCACCATGCGAGAAGGAAGGAAAGACAGGCTGGCAAAGCTCAAAAAAAGAGGGTCAAGTTGACCTAGAGTTTTAGACACCTAGGGTTTTGGTATTTAGGGTTTTGGCACCTAGGTTTCAGCCTAAGGTTATCAGTCAGGTATTGTAATGTATAAATAAAGGTCAAGAGGACCTAGGTCGGGTTGTTCATTGAGTATTGGTACGATATTTATTGTTGATCTAGTTCTATTGTTGTGTGAGAGATTACTGTATTGAGAGAGAGACATGTTGAGAGAGTGAGCCTTTTGGTATTGTAAGATATTCAGCTATGTGCAAAGATCAAGTCCTGTAGCTGGGTGCATAGGAAAGTAGAGAGAAAGAGAGAGAAGAAAGAATATCTGCTAGTTGAGAGCGCAGACAAGAACTATATGCTTTACCTTAATAAATCACAAGCAAAGTTCTGTGGATGTAGCCCTAGAGAGAGGGTGAACCATGTATATCTTGTGTTGTGTATGTTTGATTGGTGCTTTGATCTCTATTGTTGTTATCGTGTTATTTGCATTGCTATGTTATATCAGATCTATAACTGCACAGGATAGATCTAGCTTGATAAGTGATAGGTGCACATTGTGTTGTTGTTCGACTAGATCAACTTGATATTTCCCTAGTTGTAGACATCCATGTCCTACAACCCCCTCATATATGCTTCAGGTGAGACTACATATACTTCACAGGTGCTACTAAAAGGGCCATTAGCTTGGGCTTGTTGGTTCTCTCTTGGGGTGAACCTTGGGTCTGCCCCTGTGCCACAAATGGTTCTGTTGCCGGGACAAGAATCTTTGTGAGGGAATGTCAAGGTGGTTCCCATCGAAGACAGAGAATCAAAAGTGGATAGAGGATTAGGAGAGGCACTTGGCTGAAGCCCAGAACAAGAACCCTAAGCTAAGTATTGAAGATTGGCTACAAAGATACATCTTCACTGACATTCACAAGATCTTCTTTGGAGGAATCCATCAAGAGCTACATGAGTGGCTAGCTAGGTTAGCTAACACATAGTTCGAGATCACATCTAGACCTCCTGTGGTTTGGACATCGGCGTTGATCCAGAAGGTCAAGAGAGTTGATAACACCGTATCTTGAGTTGTATATCATTGGTTTGATAGTACCATTGGAGGGCATATCACCGAATTTGTTGTTGACAAAGTAGAATCGTACAACCAAGCTGAGAGATATTTTTTCAAGGGACCTTGAGGGAAATTTTTTCATTTTCTAAAGTTAAGAATCAAGATCTCTTGCATGAAAACCACATATTGAAGATACAGTAGACTAGATGGATTTGAAAAGGCTAATGTTCAGAAATTCAGACAGCGACAGTGACATAGAAGCTAGACATACGCACAATAGAAGAGTATTCAGAGGGGTTCACCTTGAGAACCTATTTAAGAAAAACTATGGGGAAGAGGGTTTCTACAGTGGAGAAGAGGCATATCTGACAGACGAAGAGCACTCAGAATCCCCTAGGACAGAGGAAGAAGCAGTTGAAGAACTTTGTCGAAACGAGCCAGAAACCTTAGGAACTATGCATACTACTGAAGTAAGTAATATCAATCCTCCTGTTGTTTCATAAATGCTAAGTCATCAGAGTATTCCGAATCACCAGAGTCCGTAGAGTGCTATTACTAGTAGTTCAGCATCTACTCAGACATGAAACCTAGGAAACTTCATGGCAGATGAGATGAGGCTCCCTATCTTTAGAGGAGACATTGGGTCTAAAGATCTTTATCAGCATTGGTTCCTGTGCAAGGCTGTATGGACCATTAAAAACATCATCGATGAAGCTGTTAAAAGAAATCAGTTTAGCACTACACTGAGGGATCGCGTGTTGAGCTGGTACATGAAGCTTGTCCAAGGACTTATGCATCCTAAGCCACTGAATGAGATCAAGAACGTGATGATTGCAGAGTTTAAGAAACCTAAGTCGGAGTCACAATGTATTACAGAGCTAAAGGAGATCAAGTAGAGAGTAGCTGAACCTGTTTGGGAGTTCGACCAAAGATTCAATACCCTAACATGCTGATTGACCTTCAAGATCATGGATGAGCAGAATAAAGAATGGTTCATCATTGCTCTTTTACCACATATTAGAGTTCCCTTGATGCAACAGAAGATTTCTTTGCAAGCAGAGGCATTGGAGATCGCCATGAAGCTTGAATCATCCCCCATGGGAGAATCCAGCTCAGGTATGAGACAAATCATGAGTCAGTTAACTAGTTTGTCTTTGCAGGTTGAGGACATGAAAAAGGATAAAGGAAAAGACAAAAGGGAAGACATATGGTGTATCAGATGAAAATCAGAAGGCCATGACAAGGAGCACTATCCCTTGTTTCACAAATATCTGGCTTCTAGAGCTCTGAGCACTTTGAAGCAAGTCACATTACCCTGGTGCGAAGTATGCAGAAATCGACATCGCCCTGGTGAGTGTTATTAGATGCATAAGTACGTTCAGACACCCACGAACTTGTATTGCACATTCTGTAAATTAGTAGGGCATGATGACAAAGATTGTAGAGATTACTATCTCATGCATGAAATATCAAGAGACATATAAGATCCAAGGAGAAGTACATCAAGAAGGAAACAATGCACAGTATAACTCCCCAGGAAGAGGAAACTTCAATCCTCATGGTGGATTCAGAGGATGAAGAGGTGGAGGAGGTATGGGTTGAGGCCAAGGAAAAATAATCTGTTATAACTAGACATAGCCAGGACATCTAGCAAGGGACTATCAGAACCCTTGTACCACTTTCATTTATTGCAACTCCTTCGAGCATGTCATAGAGGACTGCCCTGTACTACTAGCAAAGCTTCACAAAAGATGAGGACCTCAACAGAACCCACATGTACAACTAATATATACTAAAAATTGTGGAGTAGACCCTAGATTCATTGTTATTACTCGAGGAGGTGCTGCTACAAGAGAGGATAGAATGACCCAAGGAAAGATCATAGAAAACTCAGGTATCACGAAAGCTACGGAGAGGACTCAAGATTTTGATGCAAAGAAAGAAAGGCAAATATTTGAAGAGCCAAGGTAAGAATTCAAAGAAGATCAAGGGTCCTCTACAAAAACACAACCAGAAAGAAGATAATATGGAATGCCTCATGCATTTGATCAGTCTTCCTTGCCTAGAGAGGGAAAAGAGGTAAGTAAACTTTTTAGTTTCTTATATATGTTTATAGAACTGCTTAAAGATGGGAAATCCATACAATAACTACAAAATATGGTTAAACAATATGAGCTAAGGAATATAGACCCCTTACTGAATAGGGAAGTACACTAGATTGGTAAGAAGAGAAGGACAAATAAAGAATTACATTTGAATTCTAAGATAGGAGAGTATGATATAGACTATGTGGCCCTCGACTTAGGGTCGGAGGTCAATGTCATGATGAAGAAAACCTGGGAACTAATGGAAAAACCGAAGCTGATCTATTCCCCTATTAGACTTCACATGGCCAATCAGCAAGTTGTCAACCCATTTGGACGATTGGAACATGTCCCTGTGGACATCGACGGAGTTAGAACCTTTGCAGATTTTGTGGTAATTGAAATTGTTGATGACAACTGCCCTTACCCTGCATTGTTAGGAATCAATTAGGCCTTCAACTATTATACTTTTGTTGATCTAAAGAAAATACATATGACATTTGAAAGAGATGGCCTTTAGGTCATTGCACCTTTGGATCTAGATGAGGATCCTCGATACACAGAGCCTATCAGAGAAGAAGACCACACATGCAATGAAAATAACATGATAACAACAACAGATATAAAAGCATCAATCACAGATACAAAACACAAGATATATGTGGTTCACCCTCTCTCTAGGGCTACATCCATAAAACTGTGCTTATGATTTATTAAGGTAAAGCATAGCAGAATTTCATACACTCGAACGCCATCTCTTTCAAATTTCATACACCTTTTATTTAGATCAACAATAGTAGAATTGTTGAAGGCCCAATTGATTCCTAACAATGCAAGGTAAGGGAAGTTGTCATCAATAATTTCAATTACCTCAAAATCTACAAAGGTTCTAACTTCGTCGATGTACACAGGGACATATTCCAACCATCCAAATGGGCTGACAACTTTCTGGTTGGCCATGTGAAGTATAATAGGGGAATAGATCAGCTTAGGTTTTCCCATTAGTTCCCAGGTTTTCTTCGTCATGACATTGACCTCCAACCCTAAGTTGAGGACCACATAGTCTATATCATACTCTCCTATCTGAGCATTCAAGTGTAATTATTTATTTGTCCTTCTCTTCTTACCAATCTGGTGTACTACCCTATTCAGTAAGGGGTCTATCTTTCCTAACTCATACTGTTTAACCAAATTTTGCAGTTCTTGTATGGCTTTCCCATCTTTAAGCAGTTCTATAAACATATATAAGAAACTGACAAGTTTACTTACCTCTTTTCCCTTTCTAGGTGAGGTAGACTAATCAAATGCATGAGGCATTCCATATTCTCTTATTTTTGGTTGTACTTTTGAAGAGGACCCTTGATCTACTTTGAATTCTTGCCTTGCCTCTTCAAATATTTGTCTTTCTTTCTTCGCATCAAAAGCTTGAGTCCTCTCCATAGCTTTCCCAATACCTGAGTTTTCTGCGATATTTCCCTGGGTCATTCTATCCTCTCCTATAGCAGTGCCTCCTCGAGTAATAACAACAACTCTATGGTCTACTTCGTGAGGTTTATCATATATTAGTTGTACTTTTGGGTTCTGCTGAGGTCCTCATCTTTCCTGAAGCTTCGCTAGCAGTACAAGGAAGTCCTCTATGACATGCTTGAAGGAGTTGCAATAACTACAAGTGGTAAAAGGGTTCTGAGAGTCCCTTGCTGGATGTCCTAGATGTGTGTAGTTATAATAGATTATTTGTCCTCAGCCTTAGCCCATACCTCCTCCTATTCCTCATCCTATGAATCCACCACGAGGATTGAAGTTTCCTCTTCCCGCAGAGTTATATTCTACATTGTTTCCTTCTTGATGTACTTCGCCTTGGATGTTGTATATGTCTCTTGATCTTTCACGCATCAGATCGTAATCTCTACAATCTCTGTCACCATGCCCTACTAAATTACAAAATGTGCAATACAAGTTCGTGGGTGTCTGAACGTACTTCTGCATGTAATAACACTCACCAGGGCGATGTCGATTTCTGCATACTTCGCACCAGGGTAATGTGAATTTCTTCAAAGGGCTCAGAGCTCCAGAAGCCAGATATTAATGAAACATGGGACGATGATGATTTTCATGGCCTTTTGATTTTCATATGATACACCAAATGTCTTCCCTTTTGTCTTTTCCCTTATCATTTTTCATGTCCTCAACCTGCAAAGACAAACTAGTTAACTGACTCATGATCTGACTCATACCTGAGCTAGATTCTCCCATGGGGGTTGATTCAAGCTTCATGGCGATCTCCAATGCCTCTACTTGAAAAGAAATCTTATGTTGCATCAGGGGAACTCTGATATGTGATAAAAGAGCAGCGATGAACCATTATTTCTTCTGCTCGTCTGGGATCTTGAAGGTCAGTTGGCCTGTTAGGGTCTTGAATCTCTGGTCGAACTCCCAAATAGGTTCGGCTACCTTTTGCTTGATCTCCTTTAGCTCTATAATACAATGTGACTCTGAGTTAGGTTTCTTAAACTCTACAATAAATGCGTTATTGATCTCATTCAGTGGCTTATGCTGCACAGGTCCTTGGACAATCTTCATGTACCAGCTCAATGCATGATCCCTTAGTGTAGTTCTAAACTTGTTTCTTTTAATAGCTTTGTCAATGATATTTTTAATGTTCCATACAACCTCACACAGGAACTAGTGCTGATCAAGATCTTCAGATCCATCTCCTCTAAATATAGGGATCCTCATCTCATCTTCCATGAAGTTGCCAAGGTTTCCTATCTGAGTAGATGCAGAACTTCTAGTAATAGTACTCTGTAGACTCTGGTGATTCAAAATACTCTGATGACTTAGCGTTTCTGAAACAACAGGAGGATTTATATTACTTACTTCAGTAGTTTGCATAGTTCTTGAGGTTTCTGGCTTGTTTTGGTGAAGTTCTTCAACTGCTTCCTCCTTTTCCCTAGGGGGTTCTGAGTGCTATTTTTTTTCAGATCTGCCTCTTCTCCACTGTAGAAACCATCTTCCCCATATTTTTTCTTAAACAGGTTCTCAAGGTGAACTCCTCTAAATACTCTTCCACTGCGTGTATGTCCAGCTTTTGTGTCACTGTCGCTGTCTGAATTTTTGAACATTGGCCTTTTTAGATCCATCTAGTATACTGTATCTTCAATATGTGGTTTTCATGCAAGAGAATCTTGATTCTTAACTTCATAAAATGAAAAAATTTCCCTCGGGGTCCCTTGAAAAATATCTCTCGGCTTGGTTGTATGATTCTACTCTGTCAACAGGAAATTCAGTGATATACCCTCCAATGGTACTATCAAACTAGTGATCTATGGCTCGGGATATGGTGTTATCAAATCTCTTGACCCTTCTATATTAGTGCCGACATCCAAACCACAGAAGGTATAGATCTGATCTCGAACTGTGCGTCAGTTAACCTAGCCAGCCACTCATGTAGCTCCTGATGGATTCCTCCAAAGAAGATCTCGTGAATGTCAGTGAAGATGTATCTTTGTAGCCAATCTTCAGTACTCAGCTTAGGGTTCTTGTTCTGGGATTCAATGAAGTCCCTCTCCTGATCCTCTATCCACTTTTGAATCTTTGTCTTCAATTGGAACCACCTTAACATTCCCTCATGAAGATTCTTGTCCCATCAATGGAACCATCTGTTGGCACAAGGGCAGACTCAAGGTTCACTCCAAGAGCACACCAACAAGCCCAAGCTATTAGCCCTTTCGGTAGCACTTGTGAAGCAGATGCAATATCACTCGAAGCAACTATGAGGGGGTTGCAGGACAGGGATGTCTATGACTAGGGGAATATTAAGTGGATCTAGTCGAACAACAACAGAATGTGCACCTATAACTTATCAAGCTAGATCTATATTGTGCAATTATAGATCTGATCTAACACAACAATGAAAATAAGATGATAACACAGGGATCAAAGCATGAATCACACATACACATCACAAGATACACATGGTTCACCCTCTTTCTAGGGCTACGTCCAGAGAACTGTGCTTATGATTTATTAAGGTAAAGCATATAGTTCTTGTCAGCTCTCTCAGCTAGCAGATCTTCTTTCTTCTCTCTCTTTCTCTCCTCTTTCCTACACACCCAGCTGTAGGACTTGATATTCACACATAGTTGAAGATCTTACAATACCAAAAGGATCTCTCTCTCAACACTTCTCTCTCTCAATACAATAATCTCTCACACAACAATAGAACTAGATCGACTACAATATCGTACCAATACTCAATGACCAACCTGACCCAAGTCCTCTTGACCTTTATTTATACATTACAATACCTCACCAATAGCCTTAGGCCGAAACCTAGGTGCCAATACCCTAAATACCAAAACCCTAGGTGTCTAAAACCCTAGGTCAACTTGACCCTCTTTTTCCTGGCTTCGCCAATCTGTCTTTCCTTCCTTCTCGCATGGTGCTCCAAAGCATCCAACGGTGGATTTTTCCACTTCTTGATTTGTCCTCGATCCATATTCCTTGATGATCTATCATCCTTGATCTCCTTGTCCAATGAATTTCTTTTCTTCACTTCAGGTGAGACTGCATCTGCTTCGCAGGTGCTGCCGAAAGGGCCAGTAGCTTGGGCTTGTTGGTGTGCTCTTGGAGTGAACCTTGGGTCTTCCCCTATGCCAACAATTTCCCTTTTCAACCTATATAGTGCTAGTGCCACTCTCCACCATATCTAGATTTACTTGTTCTTTAGGCTCTTCCTCCTCCAAATTCACTATATTTGGAGACTATGTAATCTTTATCTTCTTAGGAGTAGTCTCCTGATCACTATTGCCCATGGCCTCTAAACTTATTCTCTTACTATAAACACTTACCTTGGGGACTTTGAATATCAATTTCTGAGGATCTTGTTGTGTTTGAATTTGTTACAGGGTTGCCTCCACTTGTTGTGTTTGAGTTGGTTGCATGATTTCTTCCATATCAACACATACTTCTAGGTTTTCCAACTTATCAAAACCCTCAACATGTTCATGCTCATAAGGGGCATGTTTGTTCATCAATCTTCTCTTGGATATGATTTGATGTGGATCATATTTTATTCCATGTAGATGTGAAAAAACAAACTCTTTGAGCTTTGCTTGAATCTGAGATAAGCATGATCTAGTTTTGACAATGAAGGGTCCAATGATAAAAGGGAATTTGAGGTTGGAGGCTTTGTGCAATTTCAGGAAATGCTCTATCTCATATATGATTCTTTGCCTAATGAATTCAAGGGAAAAGACCCCAGGGGTCAGAAAAATAGGCAATAGAAAAGGGGATTCATGATAACCATAAACCCAGATTATTGTTGAATGCATGAACAATACCTAGTCCCCTACTCTTCTTTCTGGATTTCATTGCAGATAGCTCCTCATGTCATCCAAAACTCTAGGTAGGTTGGTGTTGAAAATAAAACTATAAACCTTGGACATAACTTTGTTTATGAAGATGAGCAATGTAATCCTCTTACATCCAATTGATATGAATGTTGCTTCAGGAAATTCTCTCGTATTGGTTTCTAGGATTTTTTTTAGCAAATAGGTGTAATATATGAAATGTCTTAGAGAGAGAAAATTCACTAACTGTTTATGGATATTATCAACTATGAATTGATCAAAATTGATATGGACTAACAAACTAGAATCTGATTGAAAAAAATTCAAGAAGAAACCCAACATGAGCTCGACCACATGTTTGTCATTATCTAGACCTAAAATTTGATTCAACGGGGAACAAACCGATTGGACCTCAATAACCATTATACTCACATTCATTGGCAAAGACAGACTCTCTGAAAGATGTTCTTGTTTGACAATTGTCTGTAAAAGAAGATCTCTGAATTCTGATGGACACTCTATGTATACCTTAATTATCTTTTCTTCATTGAAAGGTTTAGACATTGTGGAGAAAGACTCTGGTATATTGAGCGCATCTCGAATTAATATACTCTCTACCCTACACATGACCTTAGACCCCTATTTATTTACGATGACTTTTTCTTCCTTTGAATACTTCTTTGTGCACCAACATACAAATTTGGGAAACGGGAAAGTGACTTCAACAACATAGGGGACTATGGTGGCCTGTACTGCTTAAAGGAATGGTATATTCTTTCCTACATTATCAGACAGATTGATTCTGGACACAGAGATGGGAAAAATGGTAATTTTAGTGTTGAAAACGTCTGAATCTCGGTTAATTAGGGCTTCTTCATTTGACATGGGGTCTTTCTTTGTTACTTAAGTTATGTTAGGGTCCATGGAGGTGATGAAAAATACCTAGAAATTAGCGAAAACGATGTCCAATGGCACACTGTGAAGTTGCAATTGAACAAAGGTGGTCGCGCTAAGTTTCAAATGATCGACTTCTTTTTGAAATAATAATAAAATACATGACAAATGTTCTTTTATACCTTTTTCCAAATTTTGGGGGCGTGGGGAAGTGGTTTGGGGAAACCCACGTTTCACCCTGAAATGCATCTAGTGGTTCCATGTGGTCCTGACCAAAAACCATGGTTTATATTTCAGCCTGCTTTATGGAATTATCCTCCATGCAACTTCTCCCCCCAAAATGATCCTTGACTGTCAATATTGAGTGCTTGCGATCTACGACATATCAGTTCCATCCCCTTAGTGCCCCTACTATTTGATCCTTTTCTTTCAAGATTTAGCCCCATCGTCTAGTTAGTCAAGCCTCCAAACCAATCTCGTGTCTCACTAAGTCCAGAAAGCTTGATTTCACAAAAAAGAATTTAATGGTGATAACAACCAGAGAGAAAACCAATC
Organism: Picea sitchensis; assembly: GCA_010110895.2. Lineage (NCBI taxonomy): Eukaryota > Viridiplantae > Streptophyta > Pinopsida > Pinales > Pinaceae > Picea > Picea sitchensis. The sequence goes on along the minus strand of SNQJ01S0026362.1, from coordinate 62,528 downwards.
TTCCAAGTTCATGTGGGAAGAGGAGAGTGATATTTGTTCCTGACTATTGATGAATAAAATAAAGAATCTCTCTCAGAGAATCATGATCTAGGTAGGAGGTGACCAGTGGTAAATCATTCTAGGATTTTTTGTGCCTACGGTTGGGTGGAAAAGGGCACCCCTTTTAGTAGTTGCAACACTTTCTAGGTTCTGGATAAGTATATTTTGCTAAATTTATGTAGTGTTAAGTTCAGAGAAAATTATAGATTGTATTTTAAAGCTATGTAAGTTTAATTTCTGACAAAAGTGGCTTGAGAAATTTAAGTAAAAGGAAGAGAATGTTTTAGTTGAAACTCATTCTATTTACTTCCTTATCTCTTGACTATTTGTTTGTTAAAATAATATTTATGGGAGTGATTGTTGTGGTTGACTGCATTGCATAGTTTAATGCATGCTTTGGCAATGGTGATTGAACAATTAAAAATCTCTATAAAGAATCTGAAAGAAGAGGGTGATTTTCTGCATAATAGTGTTCTATTTTATCTTATCCTCAAGCCTTATTACAAAAAACTTAGAGTATATTATATCTGGGTCTAGACTATAGGGAAACAACCCAAACATTTAAAAATACAAAAATCATTATAAATGGGTAGTAAGAAAAATATTTTTTGGAATTATACATGACACTTCTTACTTGAATTCAAAGTACAAAATCCCTTTAGATTTTATTTGGGCATTAATAACAATTATTCTAAGCTTGTGTTAAATCTCCTATAAATTTGGGAAGAATCCCCTTAAATTTTCATGGAGAGTGAACTAGAGAATGACCCATGGGCCAAAGGAACTACATGCTAGATGGGATTAATCTACACATGGTTAACCTTGAATAATTTAGAAATCATTCAGAACTCCGAACATTGGAAATGGCGGACATGTAAAGTTTGAGAATTTATAAACTTGGGCATGAATCCTATTGGGGTTTATTATAAAATTAATGTATCATAATGATCACATGAACAAGACCAAGTCATTTTATATTTAAATTATTATTTAACGTATAAATGTATGTGCATTGGACCACTTCGAGACTTCGGGACTCCAACAGTTCAGGACTTTGAGACTCCAGGGTGTTTGGAGTGATGCAACTCACGAGCTGAAATCGTCGAAGGCCCGAACCCTACCTTTACCTATACAAAAGTTTCTTAGATAATAAATATAATCAATTATATTATATTGTATTTAATGTTATGAATTAACATAATTGATTATAATAAACATTTATTGCAATTTATTATATTATAATCCAATATAATTTGTTGTATTTAAATCACAACATAATACAAGTGGGACCCCTTAGGGACTCTGGAACTCCGAGACTCTTGGATATTTGAGAATGAAGAATGTGTGTAAGAGCCAAAGGAGTTGACCCAAATATCATTTCCCTCATTCCAATATTAAATATAATATTGGGTATTTTATAAACCTGGGTGCAATTTCCAAATGAGTGTTATATAATATATATAATAATAAAAGTTTATTATAATAATATTTGCATGTGGATGAGGAAAATAATTTTCCCTTTTTAAATTTACTATTCAATGCATAAAATGTATAAGTGTGGGCCCTTCAGGACTTCGAGACTCCACGAGTCTAGGACTCTGGGGCTACAGGAGTTGGGGGCTTCGTGATCTGAAAATATCTTTTAAATGACAATGGTTGAGTTATTATGCATGTGTTTATTAACCAATTAGGATGTTGAATGAAATAGGAATAATTATAGAATAAACATCACATCCATATGCCCATATACATATCTGAAATAAAGCAAGAAGAATACCAAACCATAGAACACCAAAGTGATAACGGATTTCGACAATCTCACCTACATCTCTAGGCCTTTGTCTTAGTGGGTGATGCTTTCTTATTTCTGTTAAAAGATTTAAAATGGAATCACAGCAGTGCCAAAAGGTTACAAAACTGATCTGGTCTTGTTCTACCAGATCTCTAGAACCCAACAAAACAAACAAAATTGAAATCAGATGACTAAATCTCCCTGGTTTCTATAGATCTAAGGTTGGTAACCATCTCCCAACTTCCCCCCAAGATCTGGCCTCAGAAAGCGCCCAATATCCCCCAATATTGGCCAAAAATCTCCAAAAGTGCCCCTAAAATCATTGAAAATCACTAATATATAGTGAAAAAACCCACTTCTGCATATATTAAGGGAGAAACCCCCAAATTGTTGGCACGTGGTCCTATTAGTGCGTCCCATGTGGCCTTACACTCATCTCTTGGAGTGCTGGTCCCTTACCTCTCAGCTCCTGGTCACACCTCAAGCCATGTGCCCCAAACCCAAGGCTCCACACACTAATGGTTAGTGTAGTGCCCAATGGAAAATCCCATGGTTAAGAACCTTGGTCAGCGGACTAGCCTGATCGACCGGGTGCCAACCCATATAAACACGCCAAAACTTGAGGTAGAGACACTGAGTCACATGGAAATGCCCATAGGATTAGGGCTAGTCCAAAACTATTTAACTACACACACCAACACATAAGGGTCAGGATATATGTGATTGGTTCTGTGGTAGAGATTGCGTTGAGGGCTGGGCCTAGGCCCCAGCCCTATTTCTTCCCGGAATTACATAGCACCCAATTTATAAATTTAATATAGAGCATGGCATATAAGACCTACCACGGGCAGGCTGGCTAGCCTGGCCCTGCCAAACCACTCGCCCACGATGAGGTCGCAGGTTCAAAACCCCTGTGTTCCAAAAAAATTTCCACCAATGAACCAATCCATGGGTGCGATGTGGTAGCCCATGTTTGGGCCACGTGGCACCATGCCATTTGTCAAAAACATGTCACGTGTCGAACGATGGATGGTCCACATGTCTACCACCTATACCTTCCATGAAAGCGCCACATGTCATATGGATTGTATGGACCTACCCTGTCATCTGTATGGATGTTCCTTGTTTCACCACTGCAAGGGTGACACATGTCACTTCTTGATTGGCCCACTTGTCTATCCACGTCAGTAGTTCGTATGCCCAGTCACCCTGTCACGTGTCAGTATGTACGCTCAATTATTGTAGGGTCAGCTACCAACTCTTCCTGCCACATCATTTGTACTATAATATACCAGATATAAAAGGTATGCATAATAGAAATAAAATGCTAGAAATGGAAGAATAATAGTAATATAACCAACATAATCTCCACAATAACACATAAATGATATAAGAAAAACAATAGAAATAACACTTTGATTTAGAGAAAAATGTTCATGGGCCTCTTCGAGGGGGAAACCTCTAGTCGAGCAATGCTCTATTACAATAATCTCCAAGCTAGGTTTCTCATACCCTCAAATCCTATTTATACTAAATATGTCTATCAAAAGAAGCATATAGAGGAAGATCCTTCTAAAAGCGGAAGCTTCTATTATTTCTTCTTACATCCATCTTATTCTATTTTGTTGAAAGGCCTTATTAATATTGACCTTTATTACATATGAATATATTTTTCTACCTATGTGTGGGTTAGGACCCTAACATGTTCAACCCCTTAAAAACAACCTTGTCCTCAAGGCTTGAGATGTGGAAATTGTTGTAGAATGGTAGTTGGTTCCCAAGTGGCATCTGCTGGATTTGTATCTTTCCACTGGACTAGCACTTCCTTGATGGTTCTCTTACATAGGTGACACTCACACTGGTCCAAAACTGCTTGTGGTTGTAGTAAAATGGATCCTTTTCAGCTAACTCGAGAAGGCTGGTTTGAATTTGGCACTTAGCTCCAATCACCTTCTTTAAGCATGAAACATGAAAAACAGGATGTAGCTTCAAATGACTGGGTAGAGATAACTGATAGGCTACTTGTCCCACATGCTTGAGAAATGTATAAGGACCATAAAATTTGGGCTCTAGCTTCTGACAATGCTCGGCCTTGAGGGAAGTTTGCTTGTAAGGTTGCAGTCGAAGAAACATATGATCCCCTTCTACAAATTGACATTCAGAGTGACCTTGATATGCTTGTTGCTTCATGCGATTCTATTCCATGACCAAATTCACTTTAAGGGTATGGATAATAGCCTTTTGAACTATAAGTGTGTGGTCAACCGCCTGTACCTTCGAGGCACCCGATAATTATGAGAGAACTGAAGGTGGATTTTTTTCCATATATCGCTTCAAAATGAGTCATGCATGTAGTTGTATGGTAGGAAGTGTTGTACCACCATTCAGCTAGGGGTAACCATTGAGAAGTGTTGTATATTCAAGTTTATGATTGTAGTATCACAAGGGACTAGGAGACTTTATCTTTCATCTTCATGTGCTGTAATAAAGTCTTTCAGTTATACTGAATTCCCCTTGTGCTGGTTTGATTGAATTACATGAATTTGAAGTTGGTTTTTGTTTCAAGAATGGTTGGAGTTGATTGTTTTAATTACTACAGGAGACAAGATTCTTAAAGTTCATCTTTTCAATACAAGTGCCTAAAATGAACAGACTTGTTTCTCTGATACAACATCTCTTTGATTGACTATTTGTCTAAGTTTCATTATCAATTTTATCTTTTAAGTTCAGAGGATATTTTGAAGTATTTAAAGATCTTAGAAATGGAATTTTTATGTTATTAATTATTTCCTATATGCAACAGACTTAGATAAGTTACTTGTTCTTGACACATATGGTGTAACGACTCTTTCGATTACGAATTCTGAATTGACATTTAAGTGAGTGTGAGATATACAGTGAACATATTTACACACCAACATTTTGGCGTCGTTGCCAGGGAGTTGTAAATGGTAACAGGTAGCATATTTTTTTGGTTTGATGAAGTATTGGATTGGATTTGAGGATAATATAAGGGTGGGGAGAAGACGGTAAGACGAAAGGTAAGAACCTACGCATCCACTTTGGTGGGTTGCTCCAAATTTAGGTTGTCCTCCTACCTCTAATTAGGAATCTGTGTTTTCATTGATTTCATTTTTTTATGAGTAGGTATAGGGATAATAAAGGCAGATTTATTGCTCCTAAAATCTTAGAAAAACCAGAAAAACAAACAACAAAGAAACCCCCCCTTATAATAATTCATCGAAAACTCATGCAGGAAAAATTCTCAGAGGAGAGAGCTCAAAGAAAGTCATTGCAACAACAACAAAAGGAACTAGATCTGAAGCCACTGTTCATATTAAAAATAGAAGGAAACAAGAAAAGGAGCCAGCACTGGCAACCCCATCCAGAAGAGAAACTAGAAAAGAAGCAGAGGTGATAATAGAAGAGGCTACATTTGCTATTGGAAGACCGCACAAAACCTTGAAATAGCCAAAGATACCAGATAACCCGGTGGTGGAACCATCACTTAGTGGATAAAATTCACCACCTCCCTACAAAATGCTCAAAAACATGGTAGAAGAAGAGGGAAACACAGCCAATGAAACAAAGACATTTGGATTCCCCATATTGGATATGGCTAAAGACGTTGCTATGAAGAACATTCCATTATCTTCACTTCCTCATTTCAGAGGTATGTCGATAGAAGACCCTAACTCATTTTTATTTGAATTTGACATATTGTGTAGAAGCTATAACTACACAGATAATGCTCAAAAATTAAAACTTTTCCCAGCCACACTAAAATATTCAGCACTACGGTGGTTCATGAGATTAGGGGAACACACAATTTTGTCTTGGGATGGTATGAAGGAGACCTTCCTCTAGAAATACCAGGATTACTACAGACCTAGGGATGCTAGGAATGATATATTCAAAATGCAACAATTATAAGAAGAAAGCCTACAAGACTACTTAGAAAGGTTCTTATACAATTACCAAAATACTAAGCAGTTTACCTTAGATATAGCTACAGTTAGGAATATCTTTCTAAAGGGTGTGAGGGATAATTGCATTGAAGTGTTAAACCTTATGAGTTCTGGGGACATATACCAAAAACCATTTGCAGACATAGTAGCGTATTGTAAAATATACTCTCACAGTCGAGCTAAAACAGGGAAAAGTATAAGGGACCCTACCAACATAATTGCTAAACGCACATCCAAAGGTGTCACAAGGATTGAGCTAGGAAATCTATTGGAAAACTTTAAAACATATATCCTACACACCATTAGTTCCCAACTAGATACCATACAAATTAAAAGAAAACAAGAGGAAGAAAATGTTGCGTTAGCAATCTTCTATCATTAGTGTAGGAGGAAATACCCTGAAAAGGAATGCCCCCTCAATGTTATTGAACTCTTTGGTATTTTCACAGAGGACCATCCTACTAATGAATGCCATTCTCTCCCTGGATTCAAGGCCATGTTCAAGGGAGGAGGAGAACTTGAGACATCTTACCCCCCTAGGAGACCATGGAGACAACAAAACCCTAGCATGTTTGATGACCCAATTACACAATACCCCCAACAGCAATGGGTACCTCCCATGTCTTATCCTTAGTGGAAAAAACAAACCCAACCTTGGCAACAAGGGTGGAGAGGACTGTATATGGAAATGTCCCCTTTCAACCAACAAATTTTCCCACCTATCCACAATATCCTTCGAATATTTCATAGTTGCTCCCGGGTTTTAACCCCCCTGCTCTTCTTCCATCCCCACAACCACAACAACCACTTGCACTACCCATGAATCCAAATATGCAACAACCAGTGCAAGTTGCACCCATCCAAAACCCTCCTCAACCTACTCCTATTCCTCCACAACCTATCCCTAAGCCAAATAATAGACCGACACAACCTATACAAAACATTGAAGTAAAAGCCTTCCCTACATACGTAATAATGCCAGCTCCGTTTAATGGAATTGAATTAAGATCAGGAAGGATTGTAAACAAAAAAAATCCCACTATGGTCATTCAAGAGGAACATGTGCATAATCACACAAACCAAGAAGAACAAATAGATGTCCAAATGGTTCAAAGAGAAGAACAGATGATTGATCCATTGAACAAAAAAATAAACACTCCAGTACCATAAGAAACCCCTTCTCCCAATTCCCTTGCAGCAAAAATTCCCCATGAAATGAATCCCCCTTACCTAGAAAGGTTGCTCATAAAGAAAACTAAGGAACCTCTAGAACATAATCTAGAGACTGAACTCCAAAATATATGTGTAAATATTCCACTACTACAGGCCATTAAAGACATACCTATCTATGCTAAAATTGTAAGGGACCTTTGCATTAAAAAGCCAAGGAGAAAGAGGAAAGAGCCTCCTGTCGTACGGGTGGTAGGACAATTATTCAAGTTTATAACATAAATGCCTTCCAACTATAGTGATCCAGGGAACCCAGTGGTAGCTGTTATCACTGAAATTTCATCTGCACATGGCGACAAGAACTCCACATCATCAAAACAACAATGAAGTCACTCATGGCACTGAATTAATCTCACAACAATCCAGAAGGGCAAAAAACTATACAAAGTAACCAAAAATTGAAAGGTGGTGTACATCAGCTTGATGCGCGCGCATATGCACGGGAAAAAAACGTGTTTTGCGCACATGCGCGCCCGACGCGCGACTGTCCACACAAAAAGCCGTGCATCTGCTAATACGGTGCATTAATTGCATAGGTCGGCCTCTCGACCGCCTACAGACTGGCCCCCAAGGTGATTTGACCCTCAAATCAGAGTCGGCTCTGCAAAAACGGTGGATTAAATGACCTAAGTGAACCCTAATGTGCCCCTATTCACACCTGGAGAAGGTTACAAGACCGCCCTTGAAACTGCTATAAAAGGCTGTGAGGGCTCACTGTTTCAACAGGGAATTCAAAGCATTGTTACGCTATCCAGATGATTCAGATCTCAGTCTTTGACAAACAACTCATCAACAGTGTAACCCAAATTTCTTTCATCACTCAGTTCAATTTTGTTCATTTTGTAAGGAAAGCGTTGTGTTGAGGGCCCCGAAGAGCCTTCCGCTAGAGGGAGAAGGAACCCCTGGTCCCTCTCTTCTGCGTGTGCTCTGGTTTCAATAAAAAACCTACCTTGAAACCATTGATGACACTTGTGTCTGATGTTTAATGTTCCTTGTCTATTTTTGTAATGTTATTTTCTTTCAGTTCGTAGTTAGATTATAGTTTGTTTCTGTTTCTGTTAACCCTTTTGCTCCACAGTATCCTGTTCTGCCTTGCCAAGCCCAACAGGGCATGCCAGCGTTCCCATTTTTTCTCACCCGGTGATGATTCGAACGCGAACAGACTGGCGACTCCACTGGGGATTTTAGGTATCAAATCCTCCCTCAATTAGGTTTAATTCACTTTCCTTTTTGTTTTATTAACTTGCAGGGACGTAAACCGGCCTCCGCCGACCTACTGATCAGCCGATTCACAGGAGAATCGAGAGAAATTCATCCGGAGTTCCTTTTTCGGTCATTGATCACAAACGCACGGGTATTGCACCCCATAGATGCGCGCATGCACTCTGGTTGTTAATACTGCCCGCGTGCACGCACCACATGCGCCTCTGTCCATACTCACAGCCGCGCATTGGACCTAAATTTTTCATTGTAAGGTTTTTGATGTGGGGAATGTCAGTTTCCTTCTCAAGAATGATGTCATGCATGCTCTAAATATTGCACCACTTAGACCCCTCAACTTATAAAGGGGATAGTCAAACAAACATAGGCACTTAGGTGGATAAAATCATTTCCCTTATTTGCTTTTTGCCGCATGGATGGCTTGTTTTTGATTTATAATCTAAGTTGAACATCAAGTGCTTAATCACATATAAACTCACATTCGGGACTAGAGTTGCAAGTAACAATCTCAAGTATGCTCTTCTCACCGGCGCCCTCAAGCGACCTTGAGAATCAAGAAAAGATTGCAAAAGCGATCTCATCTCCCTTTAAAACAAAAAAATTCAAAACTTTAGGAGAGGACAATGAAATATTTCGAGACCCCTCTTAGTTTCATTTTTTTCAAATGCATTCTGCCAATGGGCCCATACATGCCCTTGTCAACAAAGCTAGAATAGTGTTTGAATTTACCTTTCTTAGATAAAGAAAACTAGGAGAGTTTAAAGTTTGTAACGGGCCCACACATGCCATGTTCAATCTAGGATAGTTTCATGCTTTTCTAAGATTAACTCACACATAGGGAAATAAAAGGATAGTAACGGACCAAAATGTCCACATGCTAGTCTCATAGAGACTTTTAAAATTCCATGAGTTGTACCAATGACATCTAGTTGATTTGGGTAATCAAACTCTTGTAAAGGGACAAGCGATGTCCACATGTTGCAAATTGACATCTAAATAACTAAAATTTTGGTACACTTTCACTCCACACACAAAAGTCACTTTTAACTCACATAGCCTCTTCTCGAAGCGTGGCGGTTTAAGTAAGTTTCATCAAAAGGGATTCCGAAAACACACCATCTTTTTCTTGATGGGACTATCCACTCCCATTTTAATTGAACGAGGTTGGTTTTCACCCTAGCCTCAAAACAATTTCATCTAAAAACTTTCTAAAAACTCACTAGGATTTTCCTCCACGGAGGTGCCAAAGAGTTTTTTAGTCTAGGTAGGATTTAGGGGATAGGCATCCAAAATAACTCCCGTTATTTGGTTCTCACATCTTTCAAACATAGAAGTTGACAAATGGGGAACTTTCAAATCCTCCAAGTCCAAGCGTTCCAATCACCATAAGGTAGGGAGATACCTTAGCAGAGATTGAGGCAGTGCGGATTTGTTAAATGCGTCCCCCCTTGAGGCACCCACCTCTTGGGCCGGGGATCTAGCCCATGACCCATTTCTTGGGCCGAAAATCTAAATGTCGGCTTGGACCCGAGGGTACCTAGTGACCAATTGTGGGACATCTACGGTGGCTGATTGTGGAATGCAATTGCACCTTGACTGAATTTTGTGTGGCTATTGGGAATTGTCGCCCAGGATCTTTGGAGTATTACCTCTACCCCTCATTATAACCGATTATTTCATTATTCACTAGTATCTCCTCCGGTGACTTCAGACCACACTATTGAGAACTATTGGAAGATCAGTACTATTTGAGAGAAGGGCCGTTACGTCTTCTAGGACCAGAGCATTTGCTTTCTTTTTGAGGATTCCCCACGTGGACAAAAACCCTTTTTACCCACATATATGTGTCTTTTTCATTTATGTATGATGCACATCACATTCTGAGTTTGACTTGGATATATATATTGTGTAAATCGACTACGACCACCAAAGGCTCTTGTTCCTACATTTTCCTCTCACCGCTTATTGCACACATTTCACACAACTAGCCCAACGTCGTGGGGCCGGACTGGGCAACAAAGCGTGCTCGTTATGAACGGAATGTTGCTCGCGTATAGCTGCACGCACTCCACGGCAATTACTACTATCCCATGGATCGGCCTTGCTTGGTTCTACATTACCCAGGTCCAACATCCCAAGGTCATCCATCCACCCACTCTCCTCTTCCGTGAAGAGGAGAGGGGACCCACTTCCCTCTCAAGGAGGGAGCGCAAACCCACCAGTCCCCATCAGAGTCCGGGTTCACAACATACTGTGGCTGGAGCTAATCCTCCCACCCCTCTGAGATGCCATGCCAGCGGCCTCTCAACATACGGATCTCACCTAGCTCACCAATGATCCTATATTTGCATGACCCCACATGGCACGCAATACCAACCAAACTTCCGTCGGACATACCAAAGTTTGAAGGGAAAGGATGAACCCGCCAACCATGTTATGACTTTTCATCTATGAATTGTTCTTCCAATAGCATCATGGGCGATTCAGTCCGGTGCGGTTGTTCAACAACACACACTCATTGACCCATCAACCAAATGGTATGTGAAGATCGGGGTCCCACCGACCTTTGAGTCATTAGCCAAAACCTTCTTGACCTTTTCCAATTACCCATCATAAGAATGGTCTGGAAACTCTCTTGTCAACTTCAAACCGGACCTCAACCCTTACATCGCGGCCACGTTGCCAGGTGGCGTGGCGTAGATTTGTGTAAGCGAGGAAACCACCAGATAACAATGTCTCGATTGGTTTTTTTAGATTACTTGTCTCTCTCCTTGGAAAGATGTCACTTCCACCTTCCACGGTCGAGAAGAGGGAAGCCTTAGAAAGACCCAACAATATGACCTCATTTAGCGATTCGGGATATTTTGTACCGCAGGTCCTTCACGATCTTCCTAAACCTACACCATTTAGCCGAGACAAACCTGGGATGTCTCATTCATGAACCGGACTAATAGGTGCCACCGCACCATGGTCCACAACCCCAGCAACCACCAATGTATGTCACACCTCAATACCCGCTGGTTTATGGGGGCCCTCCTTACTACCCCCACCCGCTTATCAATAGCCATACCATTTGCTACACCTCCACCCACCGGTGGACCTCCACCGACACCCCCAATACATCCACCCATTTCCACAAGCGGTGGTACTCCCTCATCATCCCGACACGGTGCTGGTAGAGGCACCACGCGGCCTTCCTATGTACCCTATGGATCGACACCACGAATCGCGCCCCATTCCACGGTCCCCCACAACCCATTCGCCCATCCCCATGCGGGTGAATTTTAATTCAACCTTCCGGCAGCTCAGGTACGAATTTTGAAGAAATTGAATCACGCCAACCCACCTCATCCGACCAAAACAATGCGGAGAGGGAAGAATAGGAATAACAACGATCTTGGTCAAGGCGGGAATCAACCCCGGCAGAACCAACCTACTGGAGGCTATCAGAACCAAGGGAATTAGAACCGTTAGGGGGGAAATAACAATAGGCGCCAAGGGAGATATTATTTAAAACATCCACCCTTTTGCTCTTTGTGGTGTGTATGGTCATTACACCACCATTTCCCCAGATTGCGCTGATTTCAAGGTTGAAGAGAACTGGGGGAATCTTCCCCTACCCTACACAGCACGCCGCGGTTTAACAACGGTATGTGCAACAACCCCATCCCGCCGTCTTGCCAAAATCCTATTCCACATCAGGGTGTGGTAAACAAACAACAGGATGCACAGCATCCCCCACCTCCGTAGGGACAATACCACAACCTAACAATCCAGCTGAGCGTAACATTCTCCTCACCAGTGAGGAAAAAAAAATCCTTCTGCAAACACATAAACGACAGTATCATGCACCCGCTGAGCCCCCTCCCATCCCTCCAGAGACAAAAACTACACCAACGGGACCCCCGTTAGTCATCCCTCGCCATTCCGCTGAACCACCATTACGCGTCCCTCGCATCCCTTTACGCAGGAATATTTCACATATAGGCTAGGGCATCTCACAATTACATCTTGGTGGATGACTTGAAGCGCCAATCCCGGCCGTTCATGTATAGGTCTTAGAGTCCTCAGGACTTGTCAACACAGTAAATCACTACTTTTCATGTAGAGTCGACCCCACCGATACTTGACTTATCACCTTTGACCTTGATAGTATGAAGACCTTGCCTTCCAAAGCTGCGGAGTTGCTATTCCAAATTACCGGTCAATCACGGAACATCACGGGAATCCATGCGATTGTATCATAGATGAAGGGGGCATCTACATGCATCATGTCCAAGCCTGTATGAAAGAAACTTGGTTCTCGAACTAACACCATCCGCCATCATGTTACGAGCTTATGGCCCGGATGACCATCCTCTCACGAAGGGCTCCTTCAAAATGTCCTATTGAGCTCGGAGGCAGAACCATTCTCATTGATATCGAAGTTATCGACGTCACCTTTCGATTACAATATCTTGTTCGGATGTAGCTACATTTATGCGCTGAAGGCAGTAGCATATTCCGTCTTTTAGACAATCATGTTTCCTCACAAGCGAAATATTGTAACCCTCGACTAGCTCTCATATTATGAGCCCAACCCTTCTGCTAATGTCGATAATATTCTTCCCCCTCATCCACACCAACCCAAACGTATATCCACTCGTAGAGATGGGTCTTGGGATTTTCAAAGATCATCCTTGTTAGGGACATACCTTGGAGCACCCTGCCTCCTTCCCCTAATCAAGTATCGCATTAGATTTATCTAATCAAACTCCACCTTAAGGGATACTCGTCCTCCTCAGGGAAGCTCCGGTCATTCACAGCGTCCTCGGTAAATTGTGACATCACTCCGGGAGCCTCCTGCCCGAACTCGCCGACCACCGGTCCACCGAATCCACTACCCCTCTCCAAAATTCCTTCTTTTACCCACCACCCGGTGTAGAAACTTTCCAGTGCGTGACAGCCTTACACTTACCAACATGGTGTTAGCAATCCCTAGTGTGGTACCCATCCACTGATATGGTCCCTCGCCCACATGAAGGTCTCCCCATGGCTGATTCTACATCCTCACCCGACCACTTACCCCCCGCGTCCCTACCCCCATTCCCCGGTGAGGCCGAGGCAGCGAAGCAGCCCGCATCCCCGCCCCCGTACGTCCCACCACCTTGGCACTATGTGGGGAAAAGGGGCCACCAAGCCAACAATACGCCCATCCCTACCACGGATTCACGAGATTTGAATTCCCCAGCCCCTCCTTGCAGGTCACTTTCACCCAGAGTAGCACTACCCCAACCCTTCCCGATTGGTAAAGGTTGAGGGACTAAATTCAGCGTGTGCTATGTTGAATATGGCCATTACACTCACCATTGCCAGCCAGCATACGTTTTTGTGGAGACATTAGCGAGGCGTACACCAGAGATTTCGAGAACAACCCATACGCCGTCCTCTTCAAACATCAGCGACGTTAGTTGTGTCACTCATGGTTAATGAGTGTAAGGGTTCCCTTGCTCTCTGCGATTCCATAGCCCATTTCACATACCAATGTCCTGTAATTACTTGCCCTACGGTGGCGATCAAGATGGCAGAGCGACCTTGACCACCGAGGCCAATCTTCGACATTACTTTACCACCCAGGGTCGATGGTGTCATTTATCCAGAGCTCGAGGCACTCCCATTGCCTCCATGGTTCTTAAATGGCGTCTTTGAGCATTTACCCAGCAACCCCCCCCAACTCTCCTAATCATACGGTGACCCTCCACCCAACCACTCTTGGGTACCTCGGTGCCAGACATATGGCTTATGTCGAGGTGAACCCTCACCCTGCTTATATACCTCCCCTTGCTCCACCCGGTGGGGAGACGATCATTACCACTAAGCCCGGCGAGATCACTCGTACAACCTTATAACGCCATTTCCACAGCGGCGAGGAAATACTAGAAGAACTACACAACCGGCCGGACTTTCCTTGGGACTCACTACATCATCGTGCACTCTTCCTCCCACGGGAAACACTCATGCCTCCTAATCAAAGGCGATGTACCTTTGATTGAGACCAAAGATTTTATCCCATTCGGGACTATCGATTGGTTCAACAAACCCATCCTAAGCGGATCGTTTGGGAAATTAATATGGCTGCCTTATTTCCCCCACCATCAAAATTATTGACATTTCCATAAAGTAGGGTTGTCGAAGAAATCATCATCAGAGATGCTTGCACTCCTCGAGTACCGCGTACAAGCCCTCTTCAAGAATCTGAGGGCGCTATCTTAACCCGGCAGTGCCTACGAAGATGCACGGCCTCGATCCTGTATTGTCGGAGCATCGCCATCGACACTGGCGGACATCACGCGATCCTCCGGAAACGGCCGCTACATCCATCCAAGGCCAGCGGCTATCAGAAGCCAGAAATTGACAAATGCATTATAGCCGGGTTTATTTACCGTGGCACACTTCATGGGTTTTAACCTACGTACCCGTCGACAAGCAGGGGCACTATCATCGCCGCGGTTTAGCGACCTCAATAATGCATGTCCCAAAGACAACTTTCAACCGCCATTCATCCAGTCAGAGTCATTGATGGTACGCAGATCAGGCTCTCTCCTTCATGGGTGGATTCTCTGGCTATAACCAAAATTGAGATCCACCCAACCCGGTCGGTATAAAAATGCGTTCATTACCCGGTGGGGTACTTTCATATATCGTTTTATGCCTTTTTGGCTTAAAGAGCGCTTGTTGCAACTTTCTACCGGGCCATGACATACATCTTTCATGATCTGGCGCGAATGTCATATCCTACTTAGATGACCTTCACATTTCGAGATCTAAAGAAGCGCTGACATCTCGATGATTCTGAATCATCTTTCAACAATGCCCGTGATTTTGGCATCAGCTTGAATCCCCTCAATTATTATTACACCGTGTCACCAGCGAGGAGCCTCCTTGGTTTTATCATTTCCCAAAGCGGTATTATTGTGGACCCCTCAAAGTCAAAGCCATCCTTTGAAATTCCACCTCCTGGATATCACGACAACTCAGGAGTTTACAGAGTAAACCAACTTTCTTAAGCTTTGTTCTTGATTATGCCATATGTGCACATGGTTTCCTCCGCTTACTACGTCCCGACATCCCTTTTTCATTGGGGCGACTATGCCCAACAATCATTTGGCGATCTTAAAGTGACACTTTCCAATGCACCTTTGATTGGTGCAGAATTACGATTAGCGACTACATCCTCTATGTATCAGCATCAAACGTATCGGTTGTTGGTAATCTACTCATCAGCTTCGGAGATGAAATGTGAACGTCATTTACTATGTTAGTAATAACCTCTCGGGACCACCCTTGAGGTACAAACATGAAGAGAAGCTTTTGCTCTTGCGGTTGTCCCTTGCGATTCGGTAGCGCCATTATATCTGCTTCGCGCCAAGGTCATCGAGATTCAATGATACAATGCCTTCGGCCGTGCGTAAAGTTAACGGCAACTAAGCTCGTTGGATCGTTATCCTTCGGGAATACGACCTTGAGTTCTCAACACCAAAGGGTAAGAAGGCCCTCATTCTCACAGAACTTATCACGGACCTTCCCTCGGACACACCCAGGTGCCCGATCAATCGCCGACTTTTCGACAAACATCCCTTTTACATAAACCCGATGATCCTTGGTATGGAAACCTCCTCATCTACCTACAAACTCAAAAGTTCGGTAATCACCTATCACGAGATGATGGTCAGCGCATTCGCCATTAGATTACGCTATCTCCTCATCGTTGACATCCTATATAGGCGTGGCGTCGACACCATTCTTCGTCATTTCCTAACTATTATTGGTGAAGAAGTTTAAGAGCGAGCTTCTACGGTGCATGTGGGGCCATCTTTCGGGTATGTCCACTGCTCAAAATATTATCCGGGCGGTTACTTTTGGCCTACCTTGTTTCATGATTGCATTCATGCGGTGAAGCGATGTGAGCAATCGACTCTCTACGCCAACAAAGCCAGCGCTCCCCCACTCTTCTTCATCTAGTCATCACCAAGCCTTTGTAAATGGGGCATTGACTTTATGACTTGTAATCCCCCCTCGAGTAATGGTCACAAATACATTGTTGTATTTGTTGATTACTTTACCAAATGGGGAGAATGTACCCACTTTCAACTTAACTTACAGCCCGACAACTGCGGTAGCGTTTTTCTTTAACCACATCATATCTTGGTTCAGAGTCCCAATCCAACTAGTTTCCGATCATGGGAAGCATTTTGAGGATGAGATCTTCGTAGAACTCTCATCTTTCGGTTAGGCTTATCTCATGATTTTGCTTCACCATACTACCCTCGGTCAAACGAACAGGTCGAGGCCGGTGGAACAAGGTTCTCAAGACCATGTTACAGCATACGGTTAATAAACATAAAACCAATTGGCATCATATATTTTCCATGCTATGGGCTTATCATACGGCAATGAAGACCGCCACAGGATTCAGCAGCCATTTCATTTTAGTCCATGGGATCGAGGAAAATCTTCCCATCGAGTCGCGAAATTCTCACCTTAGCACCACAATGGGGCTTTACGAAATTGCTCCAATGGAGCAGCGTTTTTTTTGAACTTGGAGTCTCTGGATGTGGATCATCGATCCTCATTGCAGAATTTCTTGAGCGACTAAAAATTGATCCAAGGCTACCTTTGATTTCCATGTTAACCTTCGATCATTTAGCGAAGGCGACCTTGTCCTAAGCCTATGATATAGCCCGCGATACCTTTATTACGGCAAATTCGAATCAACGTGGCATGGCCGCGTATCAACATTGCCTCACCAAGATTGCGTACATCCACGAAGGCCTCCCCGAGAAGGCCTCTCACACTCAAAGAACGAATCCAATGGAGTTTATACACTCAAGAAATTTTATGCTTTAGAAGTAGTCATGCTACTTTGGGTTACTTTTTCTTGTTTGGTGTTTTATCTTTTCCCTACCACTCTGGTCTAAAAGTATCCTGTATTATTTATTGATGATTGACTCCTCCACTTGACTTACCACATTGGTTTTACGCCCGACGGCGCGGTAGATTGGACACAAAATCTCGCCCATTTGCTGGGCTCTCACACCCTTCGCCCAGGCGCTACATTCGGGGTGACATATGTATAGGACCGACCAACCAACAACCAAACCAAATGCTTTGCTATCATAGGCCTCTTGGTGGCCTTGACATCATCGTATTACGTCCGCATAGCATTTTCCGCCGACTCCGCGGTTAATTACGTTCCGATAACAATGTGGCCGCATTAATACGTGATCCATGACTCTTCGCAAATACCTGCGGGTTAGATTATTATCTACGACATTTTGATTCCATTACATTTTACATGTTGAGGAATTAGATCAAACAACGGATGAAACATAGCTAACATGGTGTTAGATTAACATATATCACATCAAGCTACACATACGCCAAACATCTCATACATCACGGCCAAAGAGCATATAGGAAACATAGACATCATCATCATCAAAACAAAAACATGCTTACCAACGTTTGGATCCAAAAAAATATGGCATACTCATATATATATATTTGGCCTCTCGACCATCGAATGTTTACATACAAAATCGGCTCCACCGATATCAAGGTACAAAATGCCCAGCACAATCGGGGGGCCTCTAAGGGCACCCGATGCCCTCCCTCGGAAGGGTGGTGGCCCACCCTCACCAGCCCTGGCGGTGGTGGTGGAATATCAGCGGGGACAGCCACGCCCGGTGGCGGGGGCATCCCTTCGTCATCACACGACAAGCCGCGGTGCCGTGCATGATCGACCACCATGGTGGCGGTAACCCAACACAATGCTCCAGGAACTCCTCGTCCTAAATACGGGTCCACATGCCCTCGGCGGGGAACGTCACCGAAAAACCATCTCAAACCGGCGGACTAGATCGTCATCATCTCCATTTGCTTGCCGGAGGCAGGATAAGCCCGCACCGGGGTCATCAAGCGGCCTGTTGCGGCTGGTCGCAGGCCCTGCTTTGGTCCCCGGTAGCCTCACATCCCTCGACCGCCTCCACGCGCGGTGGTCTCTCCCTTCATTTGCGGGCTCTGCGAACACCTCCGCCTCAGCGAGGTGCCAAATCTTTACATGCACAAAACAAGCAACAACGATGGATGGGTATCGGTATCTATACATCAAACATATGCAGCATTATATCAAAATCACAAAATCAATCACAAACATACAAATGCCGCAACTTTACCCTTGTGGTCAAAACCTCCAGACGTTACCATATCCGGAGATCCCCACGAGTCCACTTAGCATAAAGGGAACTAGGTATAAGCTAGCGGCGATGCGCATCGCTATCTTACTCGATGCCTCCTGGGTAAAGTAATGTCCTCCTTCTCCACCACCGTGGCGAACTAAAATATGGGACCACCACCTCATGCGCGACTCTCATACCGCTGGTACCTCCAACACCACCCACCGATTGCCAACATCGACACCCTCTCTCTCTCAAGAAAAAGGCCACGGAGGATGGGTAAAGCAAAACTCCACA
This sequence comes from Picea sitchensis, assembly GCA_010110895.2. Classification (NCBI taxonomy): domain Eukaryota; kingdom Viridiplantae; phylum Streptophyta; class Pinopsida; order Pinales; family Pinaceae; genus Picea; species Picea sitchensis. The sequence continues at coordinate 43,767 of SNQJ01S0026362.1, read as the reverse complement.
GCACGTGGACCGACAATGGTCGGTAGCATGACCATGCGTACATGTAAAATTCCGGACCCAGGGTGGAGCAGCTCATGGCCTACCACCCTCTCCATTAGTAGCGACTTGCCACCACTAATCGATTGGGGTGCTTTCGGGTCCGATACACCCATACTTATCATCGCTACTCACACATAGCGATCACGTGAACATCTATCGCTTGTCATAGCGATGACCCGGTCATATATTGCTTTCGCCCTAGCGGTGTTGCTTTCGGTGACCTCCAGCCGGTCGGTGTCCCTCGGCCTGAGGCCTTTGCCAGAGCAGCGGTGTTCCCGAAGGGAAGCCGGATCAAAGTAGATGTCCTCCGCAGCGATTAGAGGCAATCTGCTCTCTGCTTTTGACGGTCTTTGCTTTCCGGGGCTCCACATCCTCAGTCAAAGCTGGAACCAAAATACTCTTGGGCCCGTGTCGGGAGGGCACTCAAAAGAGCTTTAGCAATAGCGGCTGCTGAGATGCCTACCTTGCCGGCCTCACCTCGACCACCTCCTCCTGCCGGTAACAGTCCACCTTTCGCGTAATCCACATCGTATTTCCTTTGATGCTTGCAGCACGCACAACCCACAATCCTATGTTAAGCTTATACAATAATCCAATCACATCCGATAGGCTGGTACTTCACCCAGCGAACCTTGCCTCAAGGTCGCGGTTTTCCCAGCAGGTTGCACGCATGCGCGCACAATTTCACCTGGGGCGCACACACATGTGCCTATTGCTTTATGAAGCGTGCCATTTATCGCTATAGGTACTCTGGAAGCGGCACATTCAAAACCTGACGTGCGCTCAGCAATGCGCTGTCTACCTGGTAGCGCCCTCGGTACTTTTGGTCTGATGACGCACTCCATGCAGCGCTTAACTTCAATCGGAAGTGACCTCGCATTGGGGCCCACACCATCAAAAACCCTAAACCTCACGTACGACCCCCTGTACCTGCGCTTGAAAATTTGAGCTATAGCTATGCGGGGATGTTGGACCACTAACACAGAGCTTCGCGCACGGAAGCGGTTACCGTGCTCGAAATCAACTCAATCTCCTGCGGATCTACTCGCTTGGAGATTCACTATAAGCAGCGGTACGATGAGGAGGTGACAATGTAAGATTCACAACTATATATGGGTTTTGCCAAACTTCCACTCCTCATTCCAGGAATTACGGCGTCCATTTTTGAACCATCTTCGATAGGATCGGCATGCCGCCACCTACATCATGAAACGTCCTGGGCCTTTACACCACATTGCCCCAGGTTGCCCTTTTGCGCATCGGCGGCCAGTGCAGCACTGCGCGTTGTCACATTTTCAAATACAAGATCATGGCGATACTCTTAGGATATTGAGGTCACTTTGGGTATTTTGGTTTGATACGTATGCGAATTTTCGACCCTCAGCTTCACATCATCCCCTCTGAATTTATATATTCAACAACTGGCGTAGTCTATCCCACTTTAGATTGCACTTACGGTGGAGTCCGCCCTCGATGTTATGCTGAGGATTCCTCGTTGCAATGCGATTACCAGGCCTCCATTTCATATGCGATTAACGCAACCGGTAGCATTCTCCCTTACATGAGTTGTCCCATTGGTAGCACCTTTTGCACTTTTGACACTCGTATTTGTTCTTCATTACCCTTTAGGGATGGGAGTCCCGGTGAGTATTACATCATGTTGTGAATCAACCACATGCTGCACATACTCGTTTTGCTTTGCTTCCCATATGGACTCCCAAATCAACCGGCACATAGTTTATGTTCTTTTTACGCTTTTCTGCCGCGGGATCGCCAAGACCGAACTGTCCACCATCGGTTTCCCATCCTAAGGACCTATCTTCGATTTCACTTCTACCTCATCTGAGAGCTTCATAGTAGGGCCCCACCCTTCATCGGAGTTTCTCGTTGAATTCTTCCCTCAGCAGGGCCATTTCACCTTTGGAACCCGTTTACGTATTTGTACATTTCTCCCCAAAATTATTTATTATTTATTATTTATTGTACAAACACCTCTATTTCCAATCATTACATTCTTTGTCATCACCTTTGGCGACCGTCCTGACACTTATTATGTCACCCTTAGTTTGGAGCATTGCTTATCGTTGCCCTTACCCGGTATCATCCGCTATCGCCCGGTACCCCACAAATTGGTTACCTTCTACCCTCGAGATTTGTTCCTGCTGTCGCCTCTGGCACAACTTAAGCACCGATCCTGGTCCCCGACACTTCGACCTTGTTACATGGTTCTGCGATACTTTATTTTCCTCATACATCCCACTCTAATAGGGAAGTCTTAGGTCATCCCACTTCTTGGCGTCATCCGTAGCCACCTCGCCATACTCCGCCCGGTATATTCCCGCGAGGCACCCCTTTTCCTCACGGAAGTCGGTAATTGCACGACATCAACGCACTTTTCCGGAAGGGCGATATCTTGATTCTCATTCTCTATTTTTAATGAGAAATATCAAACGGCACAGGGTGAAACAACATTACTCCCTACTGTCATTGACCCACGTAACATTCGACGCCAACACTTTTCTCATGTTATGGTGGGTCTTACTTCGTGACCATTGCAGTTAGTTCTTGTATTTGTTAGAGACTCTCTCACAGGCATTAATTTGGGGCCATCAATTCCCACATCATCATTGTTGCTTATGACAACGATCATTGCCCATTATTAAGAGTATGTTCCTTTGCGGAGATTGTCTTATTACACCTTTATCATTATTACGAGGGGGCAACTGCAGGTTAATCTACATAGCTTGCCAGTCATCTTTTTGAGTTACATGATACGAGCATGTGGCATACCGCCCCTGAGGGCACTGCAGTTGTCTACACCAACACTTCCGTCATCTTTTTTCAGAGTTACATCACACGAGCATGGGGCATGCCCGCCTCGTTTGTACACAATTGTATATTTTGTCTCCGCACATCTCTCAGAAGATTGAGATACTGGTTCCTTTTTCCTCCAATGGATCGCTCCGAAAGGTCCCACTCTTGCTTTCCCTTACAACAACATTCTTAGTAGAAGAAACATTGATGGATTTCGGCTATACGTATGCTCCTAACCTCATCCATCAGGGGGCATCTGTTATCACTGAAATTTCATCTGCACATGGCGACAAGAACTCCACATCATCAAAACAGCAATGAAGTCACTCATGGCACTGAATTAATCTCACAGCACTCCAGAAGGGCAAAACACTATACAAAGTAACCAAAAATTGAAAGGTGTTGTACATCAGCTTGATGCGCGTGCATATGCACGGGACAAAAACGTGTTTTGCGCGCATGCGCACCTGACGCGCGACTGTCCACACAAAAAGCCTGGCATCTGCTAATACGGTGCATTAATTGCATAGGTCGGCCTCTCGAACACCTACAGACCGCCCCCCAAGGTGATTTGACCCTCAAATCAGAGTCAGCTCTACAAAAACGATGGATTAAATGACCTAAGTGAACCCTAATGTGCCCCTATTCACACCTGGAGAAGGTTACAAGACCGCCCTTGAAACTGCTATAAAAGGTTGTGAGGGCTCACTGTTTCAACAGGGAATTCAAAGCATTGTTATGCTGTCCAGATGATTCATAGCTCAGTCTTTGACAAACAACTCATCAGCAGTGTAACCCAAAGTTGTTTCATCACTCAGTTCAGTTCTGTTCATTTTGTAAGGAAAGCGTTGTGTTGAGGGCCCCGAAGAGCCTTCCGCTAGAGGGAGAAGGAACCCCTGGTCCCTCTCTTCTGCGTGTGCTCTGGTTTCAATAAAACACCTGCCTTGAAACCATTGATGACACTTGTGTCTGATTTTTAATGTTCCTTGTCTATTTTTGTAATGTTATTTGCTTTCAGTTCGTAGTTAGATTATAGTTTGTTTCTGTTTCTGTTAACCCTTTTGCTCCACAGTATCCTATTCTGCCTTGCCAAGCCCAACATGGCATGCCAATGTTCCCATTTTTGCTCACCCGGTGACGATTCGAACGCGAACAGTAACCATCGAAATCAATGGTATTGCCTTACCTAACACATTTATTGATCTAGGGGAAGAAATAAATGTGATTTTAGTAAACACTATGAAAACATTGCAACTAGATCACTTAAGACCTACACAAACTTTGCTAGAGATTGTAGATAAATCATTCATCACCCTAGCAGGAAGTTTAGATGATATAACAATGACATTGGCCTCTTAGGAATACCCTGTGGATTTCTTGGTAATCCATCACAAATCCCCCAAACCAGGACACCCAGTGGTACTAGGCCGACCTTGGTTGGCCACTGCTGATGCATTCATCAGTTGTCGATTTGGAGAAATGACAATTTCCAATGGCACAGAAACTTATCCTTTTCCCCCCCGCCCAACCAGCCACAGAAGTCCCTCTTTGGTTGGAGAATCTATGTGGGGAGGAGGACTGTACCCAGCCCTTATTGACACTTGAACAAGTAAAAGGAGTATAATAACACTCTAAAGAACAAATCCTAAGCCTATTCTTGGCTGCTTCGGCATGCATTGACTATCCCCAATATTTCTCCAACTACACACACATCTTTAGCCATGAATTTCAAGAAATTTGGCACCCTTCCACTTCTACAATAGCCACTCTTTTGCAAATAGAGGAAGGGAAGGAATCTACTGTCCAAGCTATAGAAATTAAACCTGGGAAGTCCTTGTATATCAATGCTAGCCTAGAAACAGATCAACAACAAAAGTTGGTACAAATGATTTAGGGGCAATCTGATGTGTTTGCATGGGATTACTCTGACATGAAAGGGATCCACCTAGATACATGTATGCATCATATTTATACTAACAATCAAATCAAACCCATCCAACAACCCTAGAGAAGATTGAACCCAGCCTTGAAAGATATAGTAAAGGAAGAACTCCAAAAACTCCTACAGGCCAATTTCATTTACCCTATATCAGATAGCAAATGGGTCTCCCCATTAGTTATTGTACCAAAGAAAAATGGGAAATGGAGGATTTGTGTAGAATTTTGAGAGCTAAACAAGACAAACTATAGAGACTACTTCCCTTTACCTTTCATAGATTAGGTCTTGGATACTTTATCTGGGAAGAGGTACTTTTCTTTTCTAGATGGGTTTAGTGGCTACAACCAAATAAAAATTTCACCAAAAGACCAGGATAATAACACATTCACCTCTGCTTGGGGAACCTATGCTTATAGGGTTCTCCCTTTTGGTTTATGTAATGCCCCTACTACCTTTTAGAGGGTTTTCTTGGCTATTTTCTCCTATCTGACCAATGATTGTGTGGAAGTGTACATGGATGACTTCACGGTATATGGGGATGATTTCCAACAGGCATTGGATAATTTGAAGAAGTTATTGGTTAGATGTAAAGAGACCAACCTCTCACTTAGTCATGGAAAATCAAGAATGATGCTTACTGAAGGAATAGTTCTAGGTCACCACATCTCTGGTACCGGAATAAGAGTGGACCCTACCAAAATCGACATTATTTCCCAAATTAAGATCCCTAGTTCACAAAAGGAAATCAGAAGTTTCTTAGGGCATGTCGGCTACTATAGGAGGTTTACTCAAAATTTTACAAACCTAGCTTCCCCCATTTTCAGACTACTAATGAAATATGTTGAATTCTATTGGGATGAGCAATGCCAAATCTCTTTTGAAATATTAAAAAAAAAACTTTCAAGTGCTCCTACTTTGAGAGGTCCAAACTGGTCTCTTCCTTTCCATATCTGTACAGATGCCTCAAATACCGCTTTGGAAGTTGTATTAGAACAAAGGGAAGGGCATATTCCTTATGATATATACTTTGTTAGTAAGAACCTCTCACCTATTGAAGAAAACTATACTATCACAGAGAAAGAATTCTTATCAGTAGTACATGCCATCAACAAATTTAGACACTATATAACAAGATACAAAGTTTTTGTGCACACAGATCACTCATCTATCAGATTTCTAATGAATAAACCTATTACAAATGCTAGAGTAACTATATGGCTCTTGTTACTACAAGAATTTAATATCACTATCATAGACAGGCCTGGAAGAGATAACTTGGTTGTTGATTTTCTGTCTAGGCTTATCCATACAAGTGACAGTACTCCAGTAGATGATTATTTTCCAGATGAGAATTTATTTTCCGTTTCTACTTTCACCCCTTGGTATGTAGATGTAGCCAACTATTTGGTAACCAGAAAGTTTCTTCAAGGTATGAAATCTAGAGAAAAATAGAGAATCATTCAACTAAGTGCCAATTATATGTGGCATGAAGATACCCTATACCGAACAGGACCTGATTTGGTAATCAGAAGACGTGTCTGGGAAGATGAAATGAAGGATATCTTCAGAGATTTCCATGATGGCCCATGTGGAGGCCACTTTGCTAACAAAAGGACATCTTACAAAATCCTACAATCTGGCTATTATTGGCCGACCATTTTTAAAGATGCAAAGAAATACGTGGCTAGCTGCAATGATTTCCAAAGAATGGGAAGACCTACATCAATCGATGAAATGCCACTCCAAGACCAAGTAGTAATCGAACCCTTTGAAAAATGGGTTGTAGACTTTATAGGACCTATCAATCCCATGTCCCAGAAGAAAAAGTACATATTAGTTTGCACAAACTATGTAACAAAATGGGTAGAAGCCAAGGCCCTGTATTCAGCCAATGAACAATCTGTTGTAGATTTTCTCTTTGAGGATTTTTTCACTCATTTCGGGGTACCTTGGGAGATAGTCACTGATCAAGGAACACAATTCACCTCAAATTTGGTTAAGGACCTTACCGAACAATACAAGATCAGACACAGAAGGTCTTCACCCTATCACCCCGAAGCCAATGGGAAAGTAGATTCAACCAACAAAGTGATAGAGGCCATCATCACTAAGACTATTCAGCTGCATCACAAAGATTGGGTCGATAGGTTGCCTAAGGCCTTGTGGGCCTACAGGATAGCCTAGAGAAATACAATAGGCCATACACCGTATGAGTTGGTATATGGGAAGCAGGTACTACTACCCATAGAGTTTCAACTAAAGACCTTCAAAACTGCCATGCAATTAGGGATGGACCTGAATGAAGCTAAAAAACAAAGGCTATTACAATTGAATGAGCTTGATGAGATAAGACAATATTCTTTACAAAGAACCACCCTGATACAAGAACAAAGGACCAAATGGCACGAGAAGTACATTAAACGGAAGTCCTTCCAGCCAGGTGATTGGGCCCTCCTATATGATAGCAGATTTAAAAATTTCAAAGGTAAACTATCTACCAGATGGATGGGGTCGTATGAGGTTGATATAGTCTATGACAATGGTGCAGTAAGGATAAGGACTATTGATGAAAAGAAGACTTCCCTTGTTTTAAATGGACATCGACTGAAGGTTTATCACAAACCGCTATCAAAGGAGGATTTTGTCAAAAATGTTCTTCAGACTGCCGAAATGTAACTGGTAAGAGAGAGGGTTTTCCCTCCTGCTGACCTACCATAGTAAGTTCAAATT
>SNQJ01S0026362.1:10033-36218 GCA_010110895.2 Picea sitchensis | reverse complement strand
TTTTTTTTTTTTTTTTTTTAACTAACAAAAGACAAAAGAAAATTTGGTGGTGTTCCCATGTAGATAAACAAATAAGGAGGATATCTACTGGAAAGAGTTTCCTTTAAGTTTTCTAGACTCTTTAAAATTGAAAATATTGGCGAGCAGGAACTGGCCCGAGCTTGACAAAAATCCACGGGATAGTATAGAGAGTTTCCTTGAAGTTTTTCAAACTCTTTAAAATTGAAAATACCGGCGAGCATGAACTAACCCGGGCTCAACAAAAATCCATGCGACAATATAGAGAGTTTCCTTTAAGTTTTTCAAACTCTACAAAATTGAAAATACCGACGAGCATTAACTAATCTGGGCTCAATAAAAATCCACAGAAAAGTAGTAGTTAGGATTATTATCGTGTTGTAATAAAAGAGGAAATGCCAACAAAAGTGTGGTCACCTTGGTTCCAGAAGAAAAGGAGTTGTGTCATCTCAGTTACTGGTCATTACATAGTACCCTCCTATTACAAATCTTTCCTGCACTATTCCTCTATAAAATTTGGCAACTACATGTTTTTTCTAGATGGATTTGACCATAGAACACCAACTATTTCTATAAATCATTGTCACCAAAATCAGTGTCAAGATTTTTAAGCTCAAGAAAGTTCATTTTTGTGCTTATCTCACATCAATGATCACCTCTATGTATGAAGGGCCACCAAATCATCTCATTGTGCCTATCCAGTATCGGATCCTATACAGTATAAAAGAAGGGGCCTTGCGCTATTCTGGTACCAACTTCAAATTTTACACATAGGTGATCGACACTCAGGTAATCAGGTGATCTTGTACCAACTACAAATTTTACACACAGGTGATCCGACACTCAGGTAATCAGGTGATCCTGTACCAACTGCAAATTTTACACACAGGTGATCCAACACTCAGGTAATCAGGTGATCCTATACCAACTACAAATTTTACACATAGGTGATCTGACACTCAGGTAATTAGGTGATCCTGTACCAACTAAAACTTTTACACACAGGTGATCTGACACTCAGGTGATCTTATACCAACTGCAAATTTTACACCCAGGTGATCCTATACCAACTACAAGTCTTACACATAGGCGATTCGACACTCAGGTGATCTCGTATCATTTACAAATTCTACAAATAGGTGATCTAGTATTTAGATGATCCAGTACTGGTAAGAATATGATGGGTAACTTTCATCATGTTTCCAAGTCCCTATCAAATTATTAGTGCGAGGACATACATATTCGACATTTTTTTTCGTATTATTTAAAGGAATTAGACTAAATATGCGTTTAGAACATCTGATTTCTCTTGGATCATGACGTACCCCTGTTTTGTCATGAATCTCTATAGAAATCTTAGACGTCACCCTCATGAGAAGGAAGTGCCCTATGAAACATCAAAAATGAAAAATCACGATATCTTTTGTTGGATCAAACTCCCTCTATCTATCTGATAAATAAACCCCATGATTAGTTGTCGTACTATATGATACGACATGAACCATGAATCTCAGCATATCAAGTAATGATCCCAGTCGATTTCATATACACAAGCCCCGATCATAATGACCACCTCCTTTTGTGAATATCGTCTGCCACCAAGCTTCCCACGAATCTAGAAACCATTAGTAAATCTGACTTACCTCATGATATCATCATGAGTATCAATGTGACCATTGTAATCTACACTTCCATTCATAAATGCTCCTCTGGATGGCTCCGCCATCCATATGAGAATTATTTACCCTTGTTGTCACACTATCTACAAACATCATATTCCTTTGTATCCCGTGTATGTTTCTCCCAATCAATACTCTATCATCCAGTACTCAACCCTTGACCTTCTGTCTATTCCTTATCCACCCAAGAGAATTGCTTAAACTAGTATGGGGGTTGACAGGCATGAGCCAATATTTCAAATATACAAAGAAACAATAGGATATCAGGCTTGTAAGAAAAAATATGAACAAGTAGGGTGGGTGCCATTCTTGGAGAAATTTAAGGGCCATCATGAGGGAATTTCTCTCATCTTTGCGCAAACATATGATGGAGAGTGTGTACATCTTGGGGATGTGAAGTTAAAAATTACAGAGGCCACTATAGCAGAGGCCACGGGTTTCCTGATGGCTAGAGAAAGATACTTCAAAAGAGTAATCATAGATAAAAATATCTATCAACAATTCCTCAAACCAAAACGTCATGACCCCAATTGAACCAAGGGCATCCCTCAGAGCTATATCAAAGAAAAATATTTGGCAATGATTATAAGTCTGCAGAAATTCCTCACCTGTGAGGGAAGGTATGTCGTGACCTTCATTTATCATTTAAATCTTTTATCACATTTTGAGGGAGGACCACAGATAAATTTTCCCCATTTTTTATGGATGAGTTTAATGAAAATGGCAAGAGGGGTGAGGTCAGTTTCTAAGAAACCCGAGACTAGTCTTCATCATCACGGTTTAATCAAATTGCTTGTTGTTCATGCTCTAAAAACAAAAGGGGTAGTTGGAAGTAGTTGCTCCAATAGAGCTTCGCTCAAGAGAAATCCAAGTCAGTTGAGACATAGGAGGCAGGGACACATATTGAAGGCTCAAGCGGAAAAGAAAAGAAAGACATGGCATCAGGAGGTAAAGAAGACATTGTTCCACCCAACTCATATCATCCCATTGAGAAATTAGTGACATAAAAGTCTATTGTGGGGGATCTTGTTATATCAAGAAAGAAGAAAACCACTCAATTCTAGAGAGTAAGCTCTACTTCAGTTCAAAGGGGTAAAATATGAAAGGAGGGATCAAAACCATGTGGTCAATCGGATAACATTCCCAAAAAAATTATGGAAATTCCATCAGAACCAACCAGACAAATAGAGAAGACCCCTGAATTCCAGTTACAAAGAAAGAAAAAGTTTGCACCAACTGAAGTGTCTAGCTCAGTCCTATGCCCTGAAGACCAATGGTCACAGAATAAGAAAAAAAAGAAGGAGACAGATCAACAGGGGATTTTACTAGAGCCAACTGTAAAACCCCCTCCAAAATCCACTAAAGAAATGAAAAGTATTTATGAAGTTACTTGGCCTTCCCAAAGCTCAGTTGGTGGCTTGAGGGAGATTGCTAAGGTGACAAGTAAAAATAGGAAGAAACTAGAAGGAAAGGAGGCACAAGTTCCAAAGCCTAGGCCTCAATATTCCAGGTTAGGAATACCGGTTTGCCAGCAAAAGAAAACCCCAAAATTTACAGTTCAATCCTGCAAGATAAAGGTCCAGTCAACACAGGAGGTGCAGATGTCCAGGCCTACCCCTATCAATAAATATAAGAAAAGGAAACTGTTTGAAGAAACTCCTACCCCTGTCAGCAAGTCTAAGAAATCCTCGCCACCCATACACAGGACCACCAAAAGTATGGCTAAATAGGAGGCAATTCCAAACATACCTTCTCCTCAAAGAGAACCTATGGATATTCCAAGTTCTCCAGACAAAGAGAGTGGTTGGGGAGCTGCCACAAGTGAAACAGAAGGACTGGTAACAATAAGTGAGACAGAAGGATTGGTAACAGAGACTTTGATGGATTTGAGGAAGGGAGAAGAAGCTCGAGAGGTGGTAACTCAGGAAGAATTCACACCAAGTCCAGGCAAATCCTTGAGTAGATGAAAGATGATAATAAAGGCTTTGAGAAGTCCGAGGAAAGAAAAATAGGCTAGAGAGATGGTGGCCAAGGAAGTACTCACACCAAGTCCAGACCAGTCCCTGAATGAACCAACATTATTAACAGAAATTGAGAGATTGAAACAAGAAATTGAAGAATACAAAATATTGGACAGGCATATCAAGGCAGAGAATGCAGAATTGAAGGAGCAACATGCGGAGGTCTCTACGAAACTTAACAAAGTCTTTCGATTGGTCCATTACACTACGGTGATCAAGAAGGAATTCAAGAGTGAAGCTTCTGGTGTTAACATTTTGCAATATGAGGAATGACAGAGGAGGGTCCAATTGTGCAGAAAGTTTTTGGGTATTAGTTTTTGATAACATTGCATGAGGACATGCAACATCTTCAGCATGGGGGAAATGTTGAGTCTCCATTTTGACATAATATAATACCCTATCTTACCCTCTATCTAAGTCTTTTTTCCTCTGTTATAAACCTATACTGGACTATTCCCTCCCAAAACACATGCCTAATATCTATGTCATGTCTACAAGAGGCAATTGGTGATTTAAAGCATGTTTGTTTAACTTTCTTAAATTAATTCGATTGAAAGTGTTTTATTTTGTATAGTTCTAATAATTTGATTTATGAGTAGTCTATATGGCACTACCAGACACTATGTAATCCGGTACCTAATCCATTCCAGTACCCAAGACAATTTTGATCTAGTACCAACCCCATTCTGGTACCAAGATGTACGCTATTCCAGTACTCCTTGCTCTGTTCTATTCCAGTACCAGTCTCATGACTGTGTGCATTCTGGTACCAAAACCTCTATTTTGGGATGCACCAGTTGGACCTGGATAATGGTGGAGATTTTGAGAAGACAGTTGGATAGAAGCGTCTGAGTCAGTTCTCCAGTTGCAAGAGACTCCATCGCTCATGCACTTCGTTTCATGAGGATGCAGTCGACTCCTAAAAATTTGATGTAACTATTAATTCTGGAATTTCTCGAACTGTTCAATGTTTATCCATAAATATTGGTAGTATTGGCTTACCTTATATAAGGAATGTTGTGTAGAGAGGAATGTAAGAAATATACGATAAGAATCAGACAGTACTTGTCATCGTCATGTATGAAGTAAAAGACTGTTGATCCAATTTATCAGCTAAATTAATACAGAAGATCTTTTATATCAATTCTTGGATGTGAGTGAAATTTTTAGTCTGTTAACTCCTTAAGAGGTTCCTTGTTGGTTCGGCAAGGGCCCACTACCCCAACTAAGGTAAACCTCATTGTATACATTATGTGTGTTTGTGTGGATAGTTTACAATAGCATGTGTGTGTGATTAGTCTTTATTTCATTCTCAGTATTGAGCATTGAGTTAATCATTTTGGATCGGTGTGTATAGGCAAGTGCTAGATCGAATATACATTTTATTATCCAATGTTGAAGGTAGCTATCTCATAATTTGAAGTGTGGGACTGATATTCAAGTTTATGATTGTAGTATCACAAGGGACCATGAGACTTTATCTTTCATATTCATGTGCTGTAATAAAGTCTTTCAATTATACTGAATTCCCTTTGTGCCATTTTGATTGAATTACATGAAGTTGAAGTTGGTTTTTGTTTCAAGAATGGTTGGATTTGATTGTTTTAATTGCTACAAGAGACAAGCTTCTTAAAGTTCATCGTTTCAATACAAGTGCCTAAAATGAGCAGACTTGTTTCTCTGGTACAACATCTATTTGATTGATTGTTTGTCTAAGTTTCATTATCAGTTTTCTCTTTTAAGTTTAGAGGATATTTTGAAGTATTTAGAGATCTTAGAAGTGGAATTGTTATGTTATTAATTATTTCCTAAATGCAACAGACTTAGATAGGTTACTTGTTCTTGGCACATATGGTGTAATGAATCTTTCAATTACAAATCTCGGATTGACATTTAAATGAGTGTGAGATATACAGTGAACATATTTACGCACCAAAACCAGTAATAAAATCCATAGAGATATCCTTCCAAATAGCAGGTGGAATCGAAAGCAGTTGTAGTGTGCCTGAAGATTTGACTATTTCTCTCTTGTTGAGTTGACACACATCACATTCAGTGACAAAATTATGGATGTCATGTTTCATACCATCCCATAAAAAAGAATGTTTGACCCTGTCATAGGTTTTGGTGAACTTGGAGTGCCCAGCTATGGGTGTAGAATGAAGCTCAGAAAGTACCATGTATTTAAGCTTTGATTGCTTACTTAAATACAAACGACCTTTGTATAGAATCTCATCATGGAGCCAAGAGTACCCTAGGGGAGCTGGAGCATTGGAATACAATTGTTGGATTATATGTGAACTTTTGGGATCTTGTAGCCATTCCTCGCAAACATCTTGGAACCAATCTGGTACAATGAAGGAAAGAGAAAAAAGGGATCCTTCATCTTCATATTTTTGGGAAAGTGCATCTGCAACGACATTGTCTTTGCCTTTCTTGTAAATGATCTCATAATCATATCCAAAGAGCTTAGTCACCCATTTTTGTTTCTATGGGGAGGAAATGTGTTGTTCCAAAAAATACTTGAGGCTTTGATGGTTTGTCTTAATTTGAAAACGTTGCCCCAATAGATAAGGGAGCCATAGATCAACGACATGAAGAATAACCAACATTTCCTTTTCATAGATGGATTTGCCCATATTCTTTCAGATAGTTTCTTGTTGGTAAAGGCCAGAGGTTGACCCTCTTGCATACGGACATCACCAATTCCTTTCCCTAAGGCATCACATTCCAACACAAAGGTCTTTGTGAAATTAGGAAGGGCCAGAACTGGAGTGGTGCACACGGCCATCTTCAAGGTTTGAAAATCTTGAGCAGTGGTTGGAGTCCAAGTGAAATAGTTCTTTTTGAGGAGAGCATTGAGAGATGTGGCAATCTTTCCATAATTCTTAACAAACTTGCGATAATACCCTGTTAAGCCCATAAATCCATGCAAGCTTTTGAGAGTCTTTGGGTGAGGCCAGTCTTTCATAGCTTCAATCTTTTTTGGATCCACCATAACGCCATCCTTGCGAACCAGATGACCCAAGTATTCTACTTCTAAGGCGCCAAAAGTACATTTAGACTGTTTCAAGAAAAGTTAGTGTTGAGAGAGTAGATGGAGAACTCAATCCACATGAGCAAGATGTTATGTCCAAGTATTTCTATAGATGAGGATATCATCAAAGAAAATTAAGACAAATTGATGGAGAAAAGGATGGAAGACATGATTCATGAGGCTTTGGAAGGTGGAGGGGGAATTACACAAGACAAAGGGCATGACCAAAAACTCATAATGGCCCTCATGAGTTCAAAAAGAAGTCTTGGGACTGTCTTCCTCTTTCATACATATATGGTGGTAGCTCGAACGAAGATCAAGTTTAGTAAAGAATTTTGCGCCACTCAATTCATCCAGGAGGTCATCAATGACAGGATTGCGAAATTTGTCTTTAATGGTTGATTTGTCAAGGGAATGAAAGTCAACACACATTCACCAAGAACCTTCTTTGTTCAGGACCATGAACACAGGATAAGAGTAGGGGCTCATACTAGGGTGGATAACACCTACATTAAGGAGTTCCTAGACCATTTTCTCAATTTCATTTTTTTGTGAAAAGGGGTGACAATACGAATGGATATTGGGAGGAAGGCTTCCGAGTACAAGGGGAATGGAATGATCATGAACACCATGGGAAGGAGGGAGTCCTTAGAGAGTGTATAAGACCATTTGATGTTTAGAAAGGAGGGCTTGGAGGTCTTGCTACACCGAGGGTGTCTCTGTTGCTTGTATGGCATGGAGTTGGGCAGTAACACCAGAATGACATTTTTTGAGCAACTTTTCCATGTGATGGGAACTAATGATCTCAAGTGAACCAGTGGTGATGCCTTGAAATTTATATTGGTGGCCCTCCTGGTTGAATCGCATGGATAATTCCTTAAAACCCATGAGAATGGGACCCAAAGTCCTTAGCTAGTCTGCACCCAACACAATGTCACAACTGCCCATGTCGATAGAAAACATATGAGATTTCAGGTGGTAGTCACCAATTTGGAGAAGCACATTTTCACAATGCCCTCCACATTTCATGGAACCACCATTGGCAATCATGATTTGGAAATTGTTCACATCATGGATGTAGAAATGAGTTTCTTGGCCAATGCAGCAATGAATAAAATTATGGGTGCTTCCACTATCAACCAGAATGATGACCTTTTGATGCTTGATGTAACTGATTAGCTTGAGGGTTTGGGGAGTGAAGAAGCTAGTGAGAGCATTAAGGGAAATGACCGGTTCTACTTTGGGAGGGTCTGAGGGAGGGGTTATATCAATGGTTTCAGGTGACTTAGACACAAGGGGAGTTTCAACATCCTCTTCCGAAATATCCTTGGAGATGGCCATAAAAGGATTTGGTTCCTTACACTTTTGGCCTAGGAAATATTTGTAATCACAATTATAACAAAGGTCTTTTAGTTGGCGTTCAGCCATTTCATCCCTGGTCAATTTTTAGATCTTTAGTGGGGTGGAGGGAGTAGTGGGATTTACGGGTTTAGGGAGAGGGATAAAGGAGGGTTTTCTGTTTTGAGAAGATACAACTTGTTGTGCTTCTTTATCTCTTTTAGTAGCCTCCACCCAACTTTGAGGCCGAGCCATGAGGACATGGGACCGAATCTCATCCTTGAGGCCACTGATAAAACACTCTCGGAAAAAGGCATCAAACATGCCCTCTGTCTGAAAATCTAGGCACTCAAAGGAAGCTATAAATTATTCCACTGTTCCTGATTGTTTCAACTTTGTCAAATGGCCCAAATGGTTGGTGTCAGTGTCAAAGAGTTCATAAATCTCTACCACAAAGTGTGTCCAAGAAATATAGCCTTGACGAGAAGTTTTTCTCGATTTCCACCATTGCCAACGTTCTTGATCTAGATGGAAAACACCATACCGAAGTTTGGCCAAGTCATTTGTAATGTCGTATAAAGAGAAATAATGTTCCATTTGGGTTACCCAACCAATGGAGTCTGAGCCATCAAATTTGGTCACATCCACCCATGGAAGGTGTAGGTCACATTGAAAGTGATGGTGCTAAAAGTTATGGGAATCAGAGGAATGTTCATCGTCACTATGTGGAGGTGAGTCAGAGGAAAGGCCATTTGTAGGGATATGCAGTTTGGTGCAGAGTGATGAAAATATAGGTTCAAGATGGGTGGTCAATTCTTGTTTGACTTCATCCATTGAGGACTGCATGGTTGTATTGATGGAGACAACATTGGAACTAAGTTGTTTCACTTCTTGTTGGATCGTGGTGAGACTATATTGCAAGGTATTGAAGCGAGCTTCCAATTCTTGGCTACGAGTATGGTCCATGAGGACAAGGGAACCAAAAAGGGGCGAGTGGGGTCAATTTGTTTCTCCAAAAAATGATATGTATGAAGGTGATAAGGGAGAAGAGGTGAATCCAATGGAATAGGTCTCAAATAATGGTTTGATTTTTTATCTTTTTTATACCTGCAGAGTTATACTCCAATATGAATAATAGTGCAGTGATGAAATGCCCAAATGCTTAACTAGGAAGATAAGTGTAGTGATTTGGCAACCCGAACACAGTTTTGCGGCAATAGATCTTGTTTGTTTTAATTTGTTTATGTTTATGTCCCCCAAGGTTTAGGTATTCAAGGGTTCTACAGACAAGGGTTTGGCCTGTGCTATAGCTCTCTGATATACGTGCAGGGTCCAATAGTAGTACTCGACCCAATATCTTAGGGCACTAACTAAGGAGGCTATACTGTACCATTAGCCATACTACCCGACTACCTAGGTACTAGAGAGTATCTTCTCAAGTGTTGTTCTCAGTGGCATTATAGCAGTCAGGTGGCCAATCAGTTTATCTAAAGAGGGCTTCAATAAATCTAGGTCGATCCATACACAGGTGTTGTCTGATGTGCTACCACTTGAAGGGGTACCAACAGGGGTTACAAGGGTGGCCAACAGATGTGAGCTTAAGAACCACTTGTATTTACTTCATGTATGAATCCCTCAACCATGGGTTTATGCATGTAACGATAGATATCTATGGCTTAAAGACGCTGGAATACGTCTCTGCCTTGAAAAAAAATTACCCACTATTTTTTCCAAGGAAAGTGCTCTGATACCACTTGTAATATACCAGATATAAAAAGTATGCAGGACAGAAATAAAATGCTAGAAATGGCATAATAACAGTAATATAACCAACATAATATCCATAATAACACATAAATGATATAAGAACAAAAACATAAATAACACTTCGATTCAGAGAGCAATGTTCATGGGCCTCATCGAGGGGGCAACCTCTAGTCAAGAAACACTCTATTACAATAATCTCCAAGCTAGGGTTCTCATATCCTCGACTCATATTTATACTAAATATGTCTATCAAAAGAAGTATCTAGAGGAAGATCCTTCTAGAAGAGGAAGCTTCTATTAGGTCTTCTTACATCCGCCTTATTCTATTTTATTGAAAGGCCTNTAGGTCTTCTTACATCCGCCTTATTCTATTTTATTGAAAGGCCTTATTAATATTGACCTTTATTACATCTTTATATATTGTTCTGCCTATGTGTGGGTTAGGACCCTAACATGTATGACCTGTATAGTCAGCTGCCACGTGGCACTATACAGATTGTATAGTCATCATTTTTTGTCTATTTGGCCAAATGAAATGATCGCCATATCTAGAGCATACAACATTTGTTTGATCTCGTTCAAGTTGCGTTGGGTTCGTATCGATGAGGCCTACGCACACATCCATTTTGAATTCATTCTGAGAAATTTTATTTTTAGGCCTTTCTAACCCCCATCAAGCTCCTAGATCCAATTTTGGATCACACCTCCCCACTAAAGACCTTTTGGTCCCACAAAAGGTTATTGACCAGTCATCAAGCTTGGGATAGGCCACCCGACTTGTTCTCTATCTTTGAACTTTGTCCTGTGCACCTGTCTCATCAAGATCAACTGTAACACAATCATGATAACTGATAGCATATTGTTATCCATTTGTACCCTGTCACATCTTACTAAATCCACTATCATCCATGTAGAGAACATAAATAATGATAGCATAAAAAATATGACTGCAAATAAGCTGATATGTTTATAATATTTGCACGACATTAGCTTATCTTGAAGCAAACTGTGATTGATTTTCAATTCTACAATCATCTCTTGTTCTTTCTTAAGATCGATTACTTGATTTGAAACAATTATAGGTGTGTTTATTGCTTGATCTACCTTATTTAATTGTTTCATTGTTTGAAGAGTTTTATTTTCCTTTAAATGATGAGCGTGAACCACATATTCTTAACCTGCTTCGGTTAAATGATATTGATTCTTTGCCCTATAGAAGATTGCTTTACGATCATACAAGTATGGACTGCCTAAGACCATTCCACATTCACTTAGTGGCACCGCATCAGATGTTACCTCATCTACAAACTTAGATGAAATTGAAAATTTTAATGTGCATTTGATGATTGTTGTTTATCCATTTAAGTGTGTAAGGCTTATGATGCATCTGTGTTTTTAATCCCAATTTATTAACCAATTCCTCAGAAATTAAGTTATATTGAGATCCACTATCTATCAATGTGTCAAACTTAGTATGTCTCATGATGACCCTTATGTGAAACAAGTTACTTCTACAATCAAATAATTAACCAATTTTACCTATCATACCAACCAATGAGACTTTAGATTCATCACCTGAATCCAATCCCAAGTCTGTGGGTTGTGTTGTTGTTGCAACTGTTTGCCTCCCCTTATTTTTCTTAAACCACTTCGGCCTCTTCTTAGGATGCAATTGCCAACAACGGTCCTCATCATGTCCCTCTTTCTTGCAATGCTTGCAAGAGGGCCTCTCTTCCTTTCTTTCCACTAAATTTGACTTATTTCCATGCCACTTCCTTTTGTCTTGTTTCCTTGAAGACGATTCCCCTAATACACCAACACATGTTTTCCCTACTTCAATGTATGTCTCTTGAACATAAACCTCATCAAGATTAGTAGGTCCAAACATGAATACAATATTTTGAATGTGTGTAGGTAAACCTCCTATATACTTCATAAGAGTTTCTTGGGTATGTAAAGGAATATCTAACATCAATGCCATTTTATGAAAGCCATCTGTGTATTCTTGCACTGTTTGTCATTTTCTTAGTTTTAAAGCTTGCAATTCAATTAATTCTTTCTCTTTATAACCCAAAGGATAGAATTTATTTCTAAGTGCAGAAATGAAACTTTGCCATGATGGAAATACATTACCCACTTGTTGCATGTCATTTTTCAACTTGCTTTGCCACTAGTTGAGGGTTGTGCCTGGAAGTCTTAATGATGCCAATTTGATTTGAGTGGCCTCATCCTTGATTTGTTGCACACTACAATAAACCTCCATCTATCTGACCCAATTGTCAAGTCTCTCTACATTAACTTCACCATCATACATAGGAAACTCAAATTTCACATCAAGTTTTAATAAAGGCATTTCATTCTTATGTTTATGGACATGTTTCTTTGCGGTGATTTTAGAACTTGAGCTTGAAGAAGAAGGAGAAGAAGGAGGTGAAGATAGAGATGAAGAAGGAATTTGAGGAGGATCCTCTCCTTATTCACTTTTTCCCTTTGAATATTCACCAAGAACTGGTCTCTTTCATTCCAAGTAATCCTCATACAAAACCTTCATCATCTTCAACATGACGAAGAAAGTTTTTTGAAACTTTTTCTCATCCTGAGAAAGTCCCTCTTCCGATGCCATATTCTCGCTTTGAGAATTTATCTTTCTCAATCCAATCAATGGATTCTCTTTAACAATATCTCCTTCACCATGATGTAGCTTTTCCTTGGTTAACATGCAAAACTCAAATCCAAACATCAACTAGCTCTGATACCACTTGATCTGAAAAGATATTTTAAATGGCAATGGTTGAGTTATTATGCATGTGTTTATTAACCAATTAGGAAGCTAAATGAAAGAGGAAGAATTATAGAATAAAAATCAAATCCATATGCACATATATAGATCTCAAATAAATCAATAAGAACAACAAACCATAGAACACCAAAGTGATAACAAAGTTCGACAATCTCGCCTACGTCTCTGGGTGTTTGTCTCAGTGGGTGAGGCTTTCTTATTTTTGTTCAAATATTTATAATGGCATCACATCAGTGCCAAAAGGTTACAAAAATGATTTGTTCTTTTTCTACCAGATCTCTAGAACCCAACAAAAGAAACGACACTAAAATCGAATGACCGGAGCTCCCAGAAATGGCCCACAAAGGTGTGCTCCTCAAGAACTTCCTTGCATAAAAATGGATTTTTCTTGGAAAATATTCAGCATAAACCTACTTTGAATATCCATCCCATGGCCTCAAGAAGCCTTTGTTTATATATATCTAAATTTTTTAACCATATCCCAACTTCCCCCCAAGATTTGGCCTCAAAAAGGGCCCAATATCCACCAATATTGGCCAAAAATCTCCAAAACTGCCCCTAAAATCATTGAAAATCACTAATATATAGTGAAAAAACCCACTTCTGCATATATTAAGGGTGCAACCCCAAAATGGTTGGACCTGGTCATATTTTCACATGCCATGTGGCCTCGCGCTCATCTCCTGGCGTGTTGGCCCCTTACCTTTCGTCTCTTGGTAGCACCTCAGGCCATGTGACCCAAGCCCAAGGCTCCACATGCTAATGGTTAGTGTAGCCCCAGATGGAAAACACCATGGTTAATCACCTTGGTCGAAGGGCTAGCATGACTGATCGGGTGCTAACCCATATAAACATGCCAAAAATCGAGGTAGAGACAACAGGTCACATGGAAATCCCCATAGGATCGTGGCTAGTCCCCAAATGTTTAACTACATGTGCCAACACATAAGGGTCGAGACATATGTGACTGGTCCTATGGTAGAGCTTGCGTGAAGGGCTAGGGCTGGGCCCCAACCCTACATTCGCTCAGAATTACATAGCACCGACTTTATAAATTTAATATAGACCATGGTGTATAAGACCTACCACGGGCGGGCTGGCTAACCTGGCCCTACCAAACCACTCGCCCACGCTGAGATGATAGGTTCAAAACCCCTGCACTCAACAAATTTTTCCACCAACAAAGTAATGCATGGGTGCCACGTGACAACCCATGTCTGGGCCACATGGTACCACACCATTTGTTGAAAACATGTCATGTGTTGAACGCTAGATGGTCCACTTGTTTGCCACCTATACCGACCATGCAAGCACCACGTGTCATATGGATTGTATGGACCTTCCCCATCAAATGTATAGACATGCCACATGTCACCACTGCAAGGGTGACATGTGTCACTCCCTTATTGGCCCACTTGTCTGTCCACGTGAGCATTTTGTACACCCAGTCACCCTGCCACATGTCAGTCCATACACTTAATCACCATACGTTTAGCTCCCAAATGTTCCTACCATGTCATATGTACGGCATGTATAGTCAGCTGCCACATGGCACTATATAGACTATACAGACTATACAATCATCATTTTTTGCATGTTTGGCCAATGAACAAATCACCATATCTGGAGCATATGACATCTGTTGGAGTTTTTTCAAGTTGCATTGGGTTCGTATCGACGAGGCCTAATCACACGTCTATTTTGAATCCATTCTGAGAAATTTTATTTTTAGGCCTTTCTGAGCCCCATCAAGTTCCTGGATCACTTCGGGACACCAGAATGCTTGGGGTGATAATGTATATGAGAAAAAATGGTCGAAGGCCCGAACCTACTTCTCGTATTCCAATGATATAATAAACATTAAATGTAATTAATTATATTTTATGGTAATATAATTAATTATATGTGGATAAAGGTATAATATAAGTGGGACCCTCTCTGGAGCTTCGACATTCAGGAGTTTTGGGTATGTTCATAAAAACATGGAGATGAATTACGCTAAAGTATGAACACTTAGGTGTGAAATTGATATTAATAACCCTAAGTGCCTCTTTGATATATTTAATTCTACTATAATATAATTAATAAAAGAACAAATTAGTAATATGATTTGACTATGAGTTAATGTGACGATACTTTATTATAATAATCAGCACTAATCCACCTAAAATTGTGGGATTCCCAAGGTGAAATGGAAGTAATCCTTGGTTTTAATGCAGTAGTAAGTTAGGCCAAGTAAAAATGGAATTTATGGGTTTAATTAATTTTAATGAAGATTAATTATCCCTAATATGGATTAAATAAATGATTAAATGATTAGTAAAGAGAGAGATTTTATTATGATAATGATTAATTAATTTAGTAGGCCTATAAGGGATAGACAAGTTTCAACCTCTCATTGGGAGAGTCTTCATATGCTATGATGATGTGGAGTGTCGAGTGACAGGGAGCCACATGGGTGCCACATGGCGGTGAGAAACTTTAGTTGATGAAGGCCTAAAGAACTTTGAAAGACCATGATTTTTGGTCCAGATATCGGATATGAACATATTTATAGTCGATGGAAAACCCTCTCCAAACTGGAGATGATGAAATCCTAGTTATGGCGATTCGAGGTGATTGAGAAAAGCGAAAATTTTACAGCTCATCCCTAAAATGGATACTTAGGGTTTGGGTGTGTGAAACCTTTCTTTAGGAACAAATCTCAAGCATATTATCAAGGGAAACCAATGTAAGGTGAACCCAAGATGTCATATTCCTTGGGGAATAGGCCAATACAATATCCCATAAAGTGTTGGGGATGTGAAGGAGACCACATGTATAAATATTTACCTCACAAAGGACATAGGATGAGGACTGCCCATAATATTTAGGAAGCTAATACAGTTGAAGACATGGGTAGAATCATGCAAAGGATTTATGCAGATTTGTCTAATAGGAAATTAGACCATCAATATGACATGATTAAGGTTTAAGGTAAGATCAATAACCAACCCATAGTTGTTTTAATATATTTTTGAGCTAGCGATAGCTACATAGATCTTAATTTTGTTGAGAAGTGTCATTTGGAAAGAAGAAAACATGGAAAATATTGGTTGGTTCAACTAGGTATTGTAGCTAAGAGAAGGATCAATGAGATGGTTAATTATTATCTAATGGAATTGAATGGAGTCAAGACAAAGGAAGATTTGAATACTATACTTTTGGGTTCTTATGATTGCTTGATTGGTATGGATAGGTTTTAAAAGCATCATGTTGTACTAAATTGCTACAACAAGGCTTTCACGTGCCTTGATGAGGAAGGGAATTTAAGGACAATTCAAAGTATTCCAAGGCTTATATCTATCAGAGAGGTTTCAACATTGTAACACCAGAGCGGAAAGAGTTGCAGATGTAACTAGAAAAATTGTTCAAGAAAGGGTACATACGCCCAAGTGTTTCAACTTGGGGTGCCACAATGTTTTTTGTGAAAACAAATGATGGAACTCTGAGGTTGTGTATTGACTTCAAACAACTAAATAAATTTATGATAAAGAACAAGTGCCCCTTACCATAGATTGATGATCTTTTTTATCAACTGAAAGGGGTAAGGATATTTGTCAAAATTGACTTGAGGTCATGATACTATTGAGTGAGAATTAGAGAAGAATATACTATCAAGATAACCTTCTAGATAAGGTATGGTCATGAGTTCATAGTAGTTCCATTTGGGTTGACAAATTCACTGGATAGTTTTATGTGTTTGATGAATGGAGAGTTTAGAGATTACTTGGAAAGACTTGTTATTGTATTCTTATATGGTATCCTTATCCACTCCAATATGGAGGAGAAGCATGAAAAACACTTGAGGATGTTGCTACAAGTAATGAGAGAGCACCAATTGTATGCTAAGTTGAGAAAATGCACTTTATATTAGAGGAAAAACCACTACTTGGGCCATGTTATATCAGAAGATGGCATATCAGTGGACCCATAAAATATTAATTCTATCAAATAATGTCCAACACTAAAAAAAAATTCAAAGGTAAGATCTTTATGGGGTTGGTTGGTTACTTCTTGAGGTTTATTGCAGGTTTTCAAAGATTTCACACCAAATCACTTCTTTGCAAAAGAAGGGTGTAAATTTTGAGTGGAATTCCAAATGTGAAGAAATATTTCAACATTTGAAGGATTTCTTGACCAATGCACCAATATTAAATATTGTTGGTCCAAAGGAATATTTCATTGTGTGCAATGATACATGCAAGGAAGGACTTGGGGGAGTCTATTATCACTAAAATTTCATCTACAACATTGCACACAAATGGTTACAGAAATACAGTAATGCCAACAACTATTAGTTCACCTGCAACACCAAAATGCATTTTCAAAAGAAAAAAACTATAGAAATTGGGAAAAAATTGGCATGTGCAAACTCACTAAAGGAAGTGCATGCACAATGCATAGGCCAAAGAAGCCTGTAGAGCGCACAATGCACCATATGCGCGATTGTGTATGAGAAAATCCATGCACTCCTATGAACAGTGCATTTATGGTTCTTATCGACCCCCCAACCACTTATGGGCTAGATCACAACTTTATTTGACCTTCAGATCTGAGAAAAATCTGAATGGGGGGCTGGTCAAGGACCAAAGGGTGCCCTAAAGGGCCCCTTGTTCACACTAAGAACCAGTTGAATATTTCCTTGAATAAATGCTATAAATGGAGGCCAGGGGTGCACTAAGAAACCAAGATCTTCATAGTATTGTTATGTTGCCTCAATTCTCCCTTGAGAATCCTCTTTTCTCTTAGGAGTATTCTAGCATCATTGCAATAATCCATTCCACTCACCTCTTGAGGGAATAGGCATTGATTTTTTTCATCATTTGCCATTTTTCTTCCATTGTAAGAATAGCTCTCCATCAGGTAACTCATTATCCCTCCCAAGGAGGAAGAGGGGACTCATATGTCCTCATTTTTCTCTACTGTGTTTCGTCAACTAATATAGTTATCCATTGGTGGCATAATCTTGGTCATTGGTTGATTGTTTATGGTTCTAAAATTTTCTTATGCATTCTAGTTTTATTTTCTTAGCTATTTTTAGTTTGTTTAGTTGTTAATTTCATGTGTTTGGATTATTTAATACACTCACTAACCTTTGTCTTATTTAGCATGCCCAACTAGGCATGCAAGTGCCATTGTTTTTCTCACCCAAGTGACGAAACATGCACAACAGATTCGCGACCATACTGGGGATAGGTATCAATTTCCACCCTATTTGGGATTAGAGAGAACTTATTTTTAATACATTTGTCTTACAGGTACAAAAATCGGCCCAGCCTTACCTGTCAAAAGAAATATTTTGAGCTAGAGGAGGAGAATTTCACTCAAAATCACCCCCCATACCTCGACGCGTATCAAAATGTGCGTGGGTATTCCATCCCATAGACATGCACTGTGCGCCCAAAAGGATTATGTTCTTTGTGCACTGTGTGCCCAAAAGGATTATGTTCTCTATGCATTTTGTGTACTATGCACTCACTATGCCTCTGTCAGAATTGTAACCCGCGCACATTTCCAGAGTTTCAAAATTGTAAGTTGCACTTCAATATCTGCAACCATCTGGAGGACCATCTTATTACCCTCCTCCCCCTTACCAACAACCATATCTTGTTTGTCCCCCCCCACCCATGAATGGACCCTCACCGACACCCATGATGCGACCGACTTCTCAACCAAGTTCAGGTTCACCTTCTACCTTAGCATATAACCTGGGCACTAGTGAAATCTCTTCACCTTTCTATGCACCTTATGGATTGTTGCCACAAAATAATCCATATTTCCTGTTTCCTGGTCCTCCATAGGCAGTTTATCCTCCACATGGAAAAAAACATGTCGGCATTAACTTTTTTTAGCCCTCTCCGATTCAAAAACTTCATAGTTTTGAGCAGTTGAATACGGAAAATCCAGCCCATCAGTCGAATACTGCCAAGAAGAAAGGAAAAAACTGAAACAGTAATAAACTGAGACTAGGTGGAAATAACCTCAAACAAAACCAACCTGTTGGGGGGAACCAGAATCAAGGTAACTAGAACCCCTAAGGGGACAATAAAAACAAATGCCAAGGGAGGAAAAATTTAAGCAACCTTTAGACAAACTTCCCTTGCACTCTTTATAGTGAGCATGGACATTATACTCACCATTGCCCAAAATTTTTTGACTTTAAATGGATGAAAGAATCCATGAACACACCATGACCTCCAGCACTACCTTCCCCTCAGCAGGACCCACAACAGTATTTGAAACAACCACCCCCAACCATGTTGCAAAACCCTATCCCACACCAAGGTGTGATGAGTACCCAACAGGAGGTACATCCTGGCCCAACACAGATGGGATTGTATCAAAACCCAAGGCCCATCCACCCTAGTAATCCGACGGATTGCAATATTCTCGTCACTAGCGAAGAAGAAATTCTTCTGCAAATGCCCGGTTGTCAATACAACACACCCCATGAATCTACTCCCACCACTTCGAAAGCGGCTCCAACTACAGCCAGATAACCCTTGATGATTCCACACCCTAACAATGAAACTACCATTTGGATCCCTCACATTTTGTTACAAAGGAATGTCAATAACCCTCTATTATCACGTGAAGTTGTCAAGGGTCACAAAAGTTGTCCAAATATTTTTCTTGTGCAAGAAACAACCATAAGAACAAGTGAAACATTCAGAGCAGTCTATTTGCAGAATTGAAGCAAGCAGATAGGTTCAAATTTCAATGAAGGAGATCCCAGGAGCACCTCATATCAACGATTCTTGAGCAATTGAGATTTCAAAGTAGCGCAAGGATTTACAACTAGACATAGGAGCCGAAGTCCCAAAGTAAATTCTGAGCCATTGAAGGTTGAGTACACATGGAGGTAGATCCCACACTTCAAAATATTTACTTTGGAGGATTGTGGGAGTTATGCATTGAAAAGTGCCGAAGAGTCGAAGCCCAAACTCTCAAAATAATAGTGGAGCGTTGATCTCAAACCAACAAGGAATGTTTATCTTGGAAGCAGTATCACCAGAAGCCTCGAAGTCCTAAAGGTCCCGAAGTAAATCTCAGTCACCCAAATCAAGATTCCACATGTCGATAGATCTCACACTTCAGGAGATTTACTTCAGAGGGTTGCGCGAGAAAGCAGAAGAAAAGGCTCGAAGCCCAAACTCTTGAAGTAAATCTCGGTCATCCAAATGAAGAGGCCATGCATCACCAGATCTACCACTTCAGGAATTTGGCACTTATAAGGATTTTAAGAGCTACGTATCAAGGAGGCCCAAATCCCAAACTCCCAAAGTAAATATCGACCATCCAAATCAAGAGGCCATGCATCACCAGATCTACCACTTTGATAATTCAACACTTCAGAGGATTGTAAGAGCTACGCATCAAGGAGGCTCGAAGCTCGAACTCCCGAAGTAATTGTGAGTCACATATCTTCACAGAAAGAAGTAGATTCCATCCTAGAGTAGTGCATGGAAACAAGTAGCAGGGATTCTCATATTTCATATCATGATCAGATCAACGACCACACTTCATTGCAGGGATGCAACTTGCTCGAGCGTTAAAATTGTTGAGCGGTCCCGCAATTGAAACCATGATATAGAGATGGACGTACATGGAAGTTGGTGGTGAATTGCATGCTCAAAAGCGGTGTAAATCTAAACTTCCTTTGATGGTCCTACAATCATGTGCTTATATAACGTCAAATCCAAGAGCAAAACATGGTTTCCCCCTAGGCATTAAGCCTCATCCCGATCTCGATGAAATTTCAGTTAATAAAGAAAGGACTGGTGGTTGAAATCTCAACTCAATCAGTAATTAGAAAGCATGGAGGGTTTAGCCATGGAGACAGAATACTGTCAGCCCGAGGTACCCCTATGGATGATTTTTTTTGTAGGCCCATGTCGATATAATATCGCATTTGACAAAAGGATACATGCACAGTATAATAGAAGAAGGCACAGGCAAAAGGATTTGAATATAATGGCCAGATCACACTCATGGGAGTTGTGCACTGATTTGAGTATAAATTGATCAGTTCAATATTTTTTTATGGTCGTCAACTGGTTGAGCCGAGCTCCCTACTGTGTAATTTTGATGCCAGAACTGTTCTCTGGTCATGTATCAAATTTGATACTTTCACATTAATAGAAGTCATCTTCTCTTATTTCTTTGTAAAAATTGTGCTGAAACACTCAGGCATGGAGGATCTAGTCGAGGGTTGTAGTTCTATTGTAATGTAGGTTTGATTATAGTATTGTTGTGACCAATTTTAGTCAGCTTCTTTGTTATCTTATTTCCCCTTGTGCTAAAAGGCTCAGGCATGGAGGATCCATTCGAGTTGTTGTAGTTGCATGATGATGTAGGTTTGATTATTGTGCTTCTATGACATATTTCATTGTCTTAAACTTGAGTTCAAGAGTGCTCTTGAGCCTGAGTTTTTCTTCACCAAGATGCTTGAAAGCTAGATTCCCATAGTAGTATTTTTTACCTCTCTCACTAAGTATTCCTTCTGCTCACACTTAAACTCAAATCACTGACCGAGGTTAATGAGGCCCTCATGTCCTTGTCCATTTCTTGTCCATTTTTTGTATTAAAATCATTCTTGTACTGAGTTTTATCTATTTGACCTCCATTCATAAAACCAACATCCACCAAACATTCTGATGGGTATTGGGTTTACCCTCTTGCAGTCTGAGGGTGACTCTTAGTGCTAACATTAATGGCTTTGTTGTCAAGGACTAAAGTGAATATATATTCCCTGGGAGAACGAAAAATGATCAGATATGATCTTTGATGGTGAACAAAGGCCAAACACATTCAAGCTGCATATCATTCACCTGGAGACTCCATGATTAAAGAATCCAATGGAGACTCCACAATTTTAAGAATTCATATTTTCAAATGGCTATTGAGGCTATCCTAGCCAAGAGGTTTTCCCCATTCAATTTCTCATCCATAGCTAGTTATCCACATCTCGTGCCTCTAGTTGATGAATGGCAAGACCTACTGCCAATATTTTATGAAGGTAATAATGACAACCCTCTTGAACATGTTATAGAATTTCATGCTTTAATATGGTAGCTTGACATCCATCATGAGGACATATGTATGAATATGTTCATGTTCTCATTAGACAGAGATTCTTGTTAGTGGTATCGATCCTTACCCCCTGCTAGCATCTCCTTCTTGGGCAAACTTCATGCAACTTTCAATAAGCATTGTCAAAAGTTTTATTCCTCTAAGTTAATTTGTCACAGTTGTTGTGAGGAATATAATGTAACGCCCCCTTTCCATAATCCGGGCATGCGCTACTTCACAAAATAACAATATCATGCATAATTATTGTTAAACAGGTTAAACACATTGAAACTCAGAGTAAGCATAAGAATTATTGTTATTATAAATAATCAATGGATTTTACATTAATTCCTATGCACAACAAAATACATGATAGTTATAAATACACCGACATGCAGAGGCGTAATTAAAAACACCATCTGGTACTTATCCTTGAAATGGTGGTAATTCCACCAACCAAGTGCAGGCCTTCCATGAACCTCCCAGCCTTAGACCACGCTGCTCATCAAGCTCAACAGTAGGTCACCCCCAAGTTGGGTCTAAGCTCCACCCCAAGGCAAGGAATCCTAGGCTAGGCTAAGGTTATAGGGAAAACACACAGTCACAAGGAAGGAATTCTCTCCCAGGAACCACTCATACTCACTAANCTCTCCCAGGAACCACTCATACTCACTGCCCACATACTCTCCTCCCCCACATGCTTGTTCCACCCCACGAGTATACACCTTCTCTGTCACCTAGACAGTTCTTCGGCTGCTAACCTCCCTTGCCTTGGGTTTCAGCAATAGACTGGACTGGAAGTCTCTGAGCTCTGTAGCAGCTACAGGGTTTCTTCCAGGAGTACTCTGCTTTCCTCTATGCACTCTCTCACCTAGAGAGAGTCACTCATAGAACAAGCAACCTGTTCTTTCAACTTCAATCACCTCTCTCACCTAGAGAGAGTGTTTTACAAACTGGCCAACAAACCACACGTAGTCCAACACTACATGGTCACAACAACTAATGGGGAAAACAGACACGGGCTTTCCAATAGGCTTAGCAATGACAGGATGGTCTCACAATTATGGCTTGGGGACAAAGATTCCACATACAGTCTTGATCTATTTAGGAAGAGGATGTCTGGGCTTTCTTGAAATCAACACAGGCTATCCTTGAAATCAACACAGACTTTTCCCCCCAGTTTCAGAATTGCCTGAGGTCTCATGTAGAGATCAGATTGGTTCACGTTCAAACCATCAGGTAGAATGGAGGAGGAACCCCCATCATGGCTCATCTTAGCCATTTTATTTTCATGCACCTGGGTTGACACTGGTCACCCATGAAACTGCATGTGTTTCATTAGCATGCATCCCCTTTGCACATGTTTTCCCCTTTCTAGGGACTTAGGATAAAAACATATAATTCACATGTCTTTTGGAATAATATTAAAATATTATTCCCAAGGACTTAATCCCTTAGGCTCAATAGTTAGCCCCTCTTCCCACCTTCCAGTCCCTAATCCCTTGCTCACTCTATGGAAGCTTAGTCCCCCTTCACTCATTCATCGTGGTCGGTCTGCACGCAACAGTGTTTATTTTTTTTATTAATGTTCTTCATAGATACTTGTACAAAATTAGGGTCTTGGCCTTCAACACTTAGGCTCTCTGGCCTAACAATCACATAAGCCTACCAGATTATATAACTTGTCTCACCAGCCTATACAACACAATTACTATTCATTTCATCAACATGATTTACATCAGGGCTCGGCCTTGGGGACATTACATATAAAGACTGTGTTCAGGATATAATTGTTTCTTATCAAGGATGTGAGAATGAAGGAGATGCCTTTGATGAGGAAACCAATCTTTCTCTTCCCTATTCATCTACATCACATGATAATTTTGTTTGCTGCTCTTATGAAGAAAATGCAAAAGATATTTATGTTTATGAAACAGATGCTTTTGGTAGTCCTGCTTATGATGAAGAAGTCATTTCAAATACTGACCAAAAACAACCAATTTTTGATGAATATCCCAGTGAATGTGATGAAGAGAATAGTTTCTTCATGGCTTCTTTGGAACCTTGTAGCATGGTTCCTATATATGATAATTATGGATATGATCCTTGGGAGATCCATGAAGGATAAATGGAAGAGATAAATGTGCATCTTATCTCATCTCCAACACTTATAAATGAGAAGCATGTTAAAAAGAAGCATCCATTCATTGATATACATGAGGAGATTTCTTTCCATTAGCTAGCAGATGTTATCAGAGCAGACAAAGGAGAAGTGGACAAGCAGCTCACATCAGACTTTTACTCATATGTTCTTGTCATAGGAATTCGACCAGATATGAGTAGTTGTAAGGTAGACCAGGCTTTCTAGTACCAACCCAGTAAGTTGTATCACCTATTTTATGACCCTACAGGGGAGTACATGGAATTTCATTTCCTCAATGTATCGAAGCCTACAATATTCATATTACCTTCAGTATTAGGAGGAAATCTAAAGAATGTAATTAATTTACTATCACATTTTCACTATCCTTTGTTGATAAGTGATAGAGTAAGAAAATTTTCTGTTAGGAAGTTACTTGGGTGGATATGGTGGAAGTTTTCTTTCACCTATCACATTGTAAAATGTCAGTTAGTCTAGAATTGTACATAAATAAGATCCTTCTAGAGCATGTGTGTTTGTTTTCTTTTTGTAAGTAGAGTAGTGTATATATCAACTTGTTTCCTTCAACAAATCTATCTGAGGTCGAGTCCACAACCCAACAACTAAGGCATTAGAACTGTGCATTCTTGGAATCTCACAGGGAGCATGCCATCCCTTGTGGAGCCAATGTTGTTACATGAAGTTGTAAAGGGTCGCAGTAGTTGTCCAAATCTTTTTCTTGTGAAAGAAACAACCATAAGCACAAGCACAACATTCAGAGCGGTCTATTTGTGAGCTCAAAGCAAGTAGGTGTTATCGGACTAATCGATAGGTGTGGACACTAATAGATCTCTCTAGATCCACCTGGATCTAGAACAAAGCAAGACAGGACATGACTCTTTCCCTAAGTTTTGACCATTGAATTAACTAGGAGGAAGGGACAAATAACATACCTTATTATCGCTTCCTAGGGTCTTTTTTGCTCCCGCTTCGCTCTAGTGCTCTTGTGAAGTCAAGACCAAGCCAACACAAACCAACCAAAGTGAAGATAGCACAATATATTCAACTGTCAACCTATGTGTATGATCAAGGAATTACACAATAAAGTGGAAATAGATTTATGGGAAAGGGACATGCCATTGTACCATATTAATTGAAAGTAGAGATTACAACCTAATAGCCTCAATGTCGCAAACTTCCTTTCAATGGATCTTGGCTCAGACACACACACTTTCTCAATCCTTGCATGAAGAAGATCAAATCCACTTGATAGAATTGCTAGTCTCCAAGCTACTGTTCAAGCTAAGTCCTTCACACAATTCTTTCACCAATTCTCCAATGAATCTTTCTTAACCTTTTCCATGATAATTCCCTCAATATATAGGAGAGAATGAGATAGTTACTTGGATAAGAATGATCCCAAAATATCAGGGAATCTAGTACAAATATAACCATTCGAATGCCAACCCATTCCTCTAGAAGATTCCCTTCTAGAAACATCGAGAATTCATCTTTTTCCATGCTTTAGGAAGAGTTTGCACCCCGACTATTCAACACAGTGTGAGAAGTTCGCACCCTGGCTATTCAACATAGTGCGAGATGTTTGCACCCTGGCTTAAAGAAGCCTACGAGAATGAGTCATTCTCGCACCCAAATACATTAGCAGCCTGCGAACCTTCTCCAAAAATGAGTTTTCTAGGAAGAGATGAAAGAAACTTTTCTCAGGAGAAAGTTCTTATGAAGAGCCTGAGTACACCATCATCAATACATCATCATGAAGACCAAAATCATGGGTAACAGAATGCCCCCCAAAGTATGAGGTTGGAATCGGTAACAACCGAAAGACTTTGTAAGTTGCATGTGTGTGTCAGAAACTAGGAGCACATCTAATCGGAAACTTGCAAACACCCAAGCATCTGTAGAATATCATATATACCAATTCTGAGGTAGGCATTCCCATACTCAGATCATAGACAGATGACATTGTAGACATAGTTCATGGCCACCAATCATACACTGTGGATCCATGTTGTCAAAATATAACATAGCCACCAGGAATACACTGTGGATCTATGCGAGAAATTTCAAATTAAGACGACATAGCCACAAGACATACATAGTGGATCTATGTGTCACAAATTATACATACTCCATCGCAACCTAGACCAAAGAGATGATATCTAGGGTCTTCAATCTCGTTTCCCAAAGTATGAATCTAATCATGTGATTACATGTGTTGAAGTCGAACATGGCAGAAACCACTTGATTACC